>JAQIWE010005142.1:0-10185 GCA_034698565.1 Campodea plusiochaeta
CGCAGCGCTGGTGTGTATACAAAGATTGGATCTCGGAAGGGTAGCTGCACCAACCTATATATATATATATATATATAGGAAATCAATCGTCAAGAAATCAATTAATTTTGTAAACTCTAGAAGACTACTTTAACAGTCAGTATATTTAAGGTAGGCCTACGTAATTAATAAAAAAAATCTTTTAGGTTCATAAAAAGCTCATGTGAATCCAAGTAAGTCTTTTTAGGTTATGGTAAAAGCTCCAGCATCTAGTATTGCCAAAAGTTGCTGGAAACACTCGTCATTCCTTTTAAATTCTAGTTTACTTTCTCGAGAGGAATTTAAGTGCTGTTCACGCGTTTTTAAATGGGAAATAATATTCCTGATGTTGTTTTCATAAATTTGACACCTTTACTCTTAACAAGATATTAGTTTAAGCTATTTCAATCTTGTCGGAAGAGTGTCTGGTTTAAATATTTGTGATCTTGTATATTCTTGTGCATCTCATTAGCAATAACACTTTGAACTGCTGTGTTGAAATTTTCCTCTACTTAGGTTTAATTTCAATAAAGCGTTACTGAGAGGAAGGAAGGGAGAAGTCGTAAAAGTCAGCCAAGTACTCTCTCAATTCATACAATATTGTGGACTTGCTTTCTACTTTCAAAGTAATCTTCTTGCTCTTTATGCTTTCCACAGATGTATTATTGTCTTTGGCATGCCTTTTATTTGGATAATAGCCTACTTTTGGTTAAAATAAAATGATCTCTAAAAATCTTTGCTGCTTTTTGCATTCTTATTTTACTCTCTCCAATGATTTTGTAGGAATAATGTTCTTTCTTTTGTGGAAGGGTTTTACAATGCAATTGGAGTTATTTCAAAGCAATTAGACTTTTATTTCTTTGTGTATGGTACAATTTCTCTCTTATAATCGTTTTACTGTTATGTAATAACCTTATCATAAGAGCTCTTCATGTAAGGAGTGTTGTTAGACTATCACGAAAGGATGTTAGTTTTGAATTTAAAGTCTTCGCAGCATAACAATAACATTCAGTACTGTGGTATCTCATGCAAAGTCCAAAGTAGAATATGACTCTGATAATGGAAAATAAATCTGTAAATTTTGTAATTGGAGACGGTTTATAAGATGCTATCATTCACTATGACACTATGTGGGATAGATTGCATTTGGTGATAGTACGGTTTTGTAAGAGAAAATTGCATTCCAGATTAAAGGCGTATTTTTTCCAGCGGGAAGTCATCTTTTCCGCCAACACAGCTTATTGGTCTCCAGGGAAAGCGAATACAATAGAAGACAAATAAAGTAAAACGGGATATTGTGTTGGAAAAGATGGCTTCCCGCTGGAAAAAATACAGGTTTAAACGAGTTTAGTTTGTGAGATTATATTTCCATATATTTAAAAAAAGGTAAGGAGTAAAATTAACCCAAGCAATAGTTTCAAATCACACAATCAACAATATTATATCACAGGAAACTAACCTGAAAACTGAACTAACTTCATATATTTACGTCCTCCTTGATATCTTCCAATACAATTTAATTATTGAAAGCAAACACTATTTCGACACCTCTCTACTTGAAATGATTCTTTTCTCTGATAAGAAATCCAATAAAATGAAATAAAAGACAATTTATTTCCTTCCATTGTCATTTCCTCTGTATAAGTGTGAATCTAACACTAACTAGATGGCATCTTCTATACCCCTTGGATTGTAATAGTGTAGAGTAGTATTAAATAAGGGTAATTTCCCCTGTTGGAAACGGGGACTTCCGAGGTTAACGATTCCACTTCACCACATTGTAAAAGCAAGCGCCTTCTTGGTGCCTTCATAACTTTATTTCCTTTGTTCTATTCCTTTTTTTCAACTCTTCTTTATCTTGTCATAAAAGGGCAATTATATACCCTCCAAACTCGATTACAGTCGTAGCACATACTTTTTTTTATCTTTGTCAGTCTCATTTTAGTCTGTCTCTTTATCTTTTTTCTTTTTCTTCTCCCCCTGTGTCCTATTATCATCATCTCACTTTCTGAGAGGTCGGGTGTAGTGTCAATAAAACTTTTCATTGCTCCAAGGGTCATTTACTTGACTTCACACACAAAAATTATTTTTTTCTTTTCTTTTCTCAAATCCCTGTTCTACCTTTCTTTCTTATGCTCAATTTGTTTATTACGAAAATTTTCTTCGACTGACTGTTTCTTTTACGTTTCTTGAATTTCCTTGTGCAGGAGGTGTCGCACGGTTCATCACTGTTTTTTTTTTTCAAACTTTGAGAAAAATGATGAGCAGGTGTCGTATATTTTAGAAGAAGTCATTTCTGTATTTTACGTTTGGAGTCCCTTGACGTGAAAGTTTGAAGTTTTGATGTGAATGAATGAAAGCAGTGGAGCGATGAAAGGAATTGTAATGAAATATTTAGAATGGTGGAAGATTATTTACACGATGAAGAAGGATCAGATTTTGGAAAAGTAGAGACAAAGATCTTCTCAGTATTGCATCTGTGTCATTTTTCGGAATTTCAGAGGTTACTTTAGTTTAAATTTGTATTCTTATGAAGTGTGATGTTATTTAAAAGTTGTATTCCTCAAAACGCCTTGCCACAGCTCACAAATTAATCAGAATAACTATTTCAATAACAAAGGACGTGTTATTTGATATTCTGTTATATTCTATTCTAATACCATTCACGTGCTTATGATAACCTCCAAAATTACAATCATTCATCTCTGTGGTTAAACCTTGTCCTGCGATACTCAAACCACTAACTCTACTGTGATGTTAATTGAATTGAATATTCTAATACATAATGAAATGTATGACTGTTGTCAAATAATAATAATAATCACAAAATACTATAATTTAAGTAGTTTTAAGAAGTATACATTTTTCTGGATAATGTTAAATTTAACGGAGTGATTTTTTTTAGAGTGGATGAGAAATAATTTTGCCACAGTTGTTAGTATAATTTGTATTTTTCAACTACGGTTAAACGTTATGGATCCTACGTACAACTTAGCAATTTCTCTAATCAATCTTGATCTTGCAATAGAAAGTTCCAGTAAAGTCAAAGAAAACATTTTGACATCAGCTATTTATGTAATATAAAATTTCCCTACTTTCTCAGCACCACTTTCACGATCCTTTTTCGGGATAAGTAACATAAGTGAAACACCTCTGTGTACCAAACTCATTAAAAACAATCTCTTTCCTTATTAAATATCAAATTTAATAAGTATTCCCATTTTACTGTAAGCATCCCATTTGACATAAAAAAAAGTTAGTTTTGTTCCAGTCCCATTTTCTTCGTTTTCCAGTGGGGAATTAGCTTTGTAACGAAGTAAGAATCTCAAACCTATTTGCATAATGCATTGGAATTAGAGGTTTGGATGGAAAGTCTTTCGACCCATTAGAATTTTTCCACTCTGTCACCTTCATCAGTCAAATTGTTCAATGGTTACTTCCAATTTTATCAGTCAAACCGTTCCTTAAATATCCAATGACCGGAATAAAGAGGTAGAACTCTTTAAAAAGAATTTGTTCCTATACTTGATTAGTTATAGAATGGAATTTATTGGATCGTGTGGAATGGTATTGGTTATTGTGGATTAGTGGTATTGTGTTTGTCGATTGATTATTCTGGATTTGGGGTTTATTAAGAGAGGATTCGGTTTACGTTGATTGTTGCATTGTGATGCATTTGTATAATATCAGTTTTTGTTCATTTAGGTAGATCAAATGTTTTTATAGGTATAGTTATTGCAAATTATGCTGAGTTATTAGTGTCTATTAGTTTATGATAGGTTGTTTTAGCAGTTGCACTCCACATTTATTGGACAAATCAATTTTCCTGCGTATTAAAGTTACCTTTACATCATTTCAGAAAGATAGAAGATATATATTCATCTGGCATTATTTTCTCTAAATATTTTAAGCGAAACGCTTCGCTTTAAAAACTGTAATTAATTGGATTTCCTACAAATCTGGAAACTGCAGGATCAAAATATGCTGCTGTACAAATATGTACTCAATACTGATCTTGCAATACTACTCGTTTTTATAAAAAGGATATCTATCTTTAACATCCTTTGATAAAAAGAAAACACATTTTTAATAAGCAATAGCTGTTTACATTTCCACAAAGACGCTCTTCAATCCATGTTTGTACGCGGCATCTGAAAGCATGTTTTAATCTAGATCCGAGCGAGAGGTCTCGTGAAGTAAATAAAGTCTCTGTACCCTATCAACCCCCACATCCCTCTGATGGTAAAAGTCGTAAAATCAAAACTTTATTTGAAGCATTAAAAAAAGAGGGAGAGAAGAGAGAATTTATTTGCTACTGCATCAAAATGATTCACTCAAGGGTTTTTTAAATAGCTAGGAAAAAAGTATCATATGCAATTTTCCCTAACGATAGTATACTCTTTTCTATAGGGTTTCTATAGCATATTAGATAGAGAACAGATTCAAATCTGCTGTTGAAAGTTGACTCAGCAGTTTTTCTTCTACGACCTCTTCGGTTCCTGAATTGTTGAATAATCTCTCACTTTTTACATTGCTTGACCTCAGTGGTGATGTAAGCCTTGCGTTCTCTCTCTTTAGAAAGAGGGGCATAAATTTTACACATGGTCGATTTCCCCCTTGCCCCCATTCTCCCTGGGAAGAAATAAAGTAGACCGAAGATATTTGACAGTTTCATCTCAGTTGACTCTGATCGAAGAGTTGATAGTGTTGAAGAAATAGGATACCTATGACTTTCGCACGTGCCGATAGCTGTTGGGGAATATATTTTGTCAATTGTTCGATATAGTAGAACAGTGAACAGTCAGAAATAGTTTAGGTTTTCTTGACTTTTTTTGTTCGGTGTTCAGAGTTTTTTTTTTCGTTTTGTGTGAATGTAAATTTTTGAACTAAGATATATTCATGACCATAGTTTATCTAAATCGGTGTCAATTTTATTCCTCAATAATTAGAAATTTTAAAAGGAAAAATTAATTTTAGCTTTTTTCTAAATTTATGAACTTTATTGTTCATATTCATGCAGTATTCATATTATTTTGTCTGTATCGATACTACGCCATTTTATGCAAAATATCCCTTCAATTATGCAATTTCGTAACTTTATTTTCCGGTGTAATAAATTCTTGTAGATAAAAATAATAAATTAAAAGTGAACCCTAGGCTAACATTACAACAACGCAAGTACTATATTACTATTGCATATTTAAAATAATAATAAAGATACTCTTTGAAATTTAGTTTTATTACACCTGTATCAAGTATATGCTTCTATGTTGTTTAACATAATATAAATCCTATATATCCACCAGAGAATAAAAATGTAATGTTAGTAGAGATTAAAGTTAATAAATTCAAACATGAAAAATTTATAAATTCAAAATATAACTTCTCTGTTGCATACAAACTTCATTACATAGTTGAGTTCACAGAGAATATAATATATACAGGATAGACTCTGATATTTTAAGAGTGTGGTCAGAGAAGAAAATATTAGTAAGTAATTTTCTTTACAGTAAATTTTTTTTTTTTTTTTTTTTTTTTTGCGTACTTAAATTCTAAACTTTCTGATACAGTGAATAGTTATAGTCTACAGACATTACTTGTCTGTTCTTGCACGGTCAATGATCATTTCTGAGCCTCTGATCTTCATTTTCATTTTACACTGAGCTAGAATTCTCTACCTTGTATTGTTCTAATTTTTCAGGTGACTATAGATATGGTTAATGTTCGCTTTCATTTACTTTTTACTGTGTAAATTGTTATAAATTTTAAATTCACCTGCAATGGATTGACTTTCAAAAGTGACTTGTAGAACTATTCATTAAAGGTATGATAATTGACAGTATATTTTACAAAAACTGTGACTACATTAAAAAAGAAAAAATATTGAATATAGGTGATATGAATCTCGCCAACAGGAAAACTATTTCAGTGAGAGTATAGACCTATATGATGGAAATTAATAAGTTTTTTGAATTATGCAGATTCTTTGAATATATTAGAAGTGTAAAATAATAAACATATAGTAATGTGTACTTTTGTAGTCAACAAAAATACAGACTACTCTGTAATCATGAACGCTAAAATGATACTGCTGTTAATTTTAATATGACGTTAATTACAAATTGAATGGGAATAGTGTTCTTGGATTATCCAGCTTTACTGGACATAATATAGATGGTATAATGGAGGTGATTAAAAGCTATATAAATACAACCAACACACGACCTCATTTAACTCATACGTGTATGTATTAAGGATAGAAAATCATATCAAAGGTTAAAAAGAAATATAAGCATTTTTAATGTGAAAAAACTTCGTTTATTTATACTAGAGGGGTAGCTGTAGCTAAATTGATTTTTCTTATATATTACTCTTCTCGGTATAAACAATTTATATAATTTTTCTTACCTTTCAAAGTAGTATTTATTAGCGTAATATTAATTTAGTTTATTTGCGTCGTCATTTTGTCATGCGATGTAAAGTTATCATATCCGTAGTTGTAATAAAGGGGTTTTGAAACCAAACACTTTTCTTAAAAAAAAAATGCAATATATTTCAGCACCTACGTGGTACCGTCATCAGGCATATAGATTTACAAAAATGTTAACAGGGAATATGAACAAAGAAGAATAACAATGATAATCTTAAAATTCAATATACTTTTTAATTACAATCATTATAATAAGTAGTTAGTCATTTCGTTTCTTAAATTACTGATCATCGTAAATTACTTATTTCCATTGAATACCATCAACATCATTACCTCTCACGATGAGTGAACTGTCATGAAACGAATCCTGGGAACATTTACCACTAATTCAGGAAGCAATGGAAACTTTTTCTGCTTTTAAAAGTGAGGAAATTGGAAAGAATGAGCGATTATATAGTATTTGTGTTCCAACCTATTCTTCTATGAAAACAATACAACAGAAGCGTGTTTACACGTTCCTACACCAATAAATAAAATGTAATAAAACTAAACTGTCAGCTACTGTGGGATAAAATGGTCACTCATTTCTCGGAAGGACTTTTTTGTTCAGTTTGGGAAAGTTTACGTACAACAAACATTGGGTTTTATAACATCTTTTGTTGACATACATTGTGTAATTAGGTCGTTCCTTCCTTCAGTTTTTTCGAGGTTACGAAAGTTATTGAACCGAAATTACTGCCCAACCCAAAATTTGTTGTGAAGGATTTTAGTGCACCTTCGGATTCTTTATGACCATATTGTTCACAACATGTTGTATATCATTCAATTACAAGACTTGCGATTCAAAACAGTAGTTTTAGAATCATGACCACTCTTCACTTTACTTTTTTGTACTCATTTTATGGTATTATTTTTCATCCTTCCAAGAACTTGATTATAAAAATTCAATTTAGTTTTTGAAATAGAATATTGTTCCAAACTTGAAACTTCACACGCTTTGAACTGAAATTAATAGAATTGAAGAATTTTTTACAATAAAGCCAGATTTAAACCAAAAAGTTGTCTTTGACTTTTATAAGTTTGTATTAGTATGTACTAATAAGAAATATTTTGAAATAAATTTTTATATCTTCTACAGGAATCTCTGAATTCGATTGAATTTTTTTCCTGTGTATTTGTAACTAATGCTTACAAATTCAAGCCAGTTATTACTGAACTGGATTATGCAGGTCCCAAATTTATTATTATTTACAGCAGCTGCTTTTATACGTCGATTGTAAATGCAATTAACTTACAAAAAAATTATAGTTATGGAAATATAATTTGTAAACATTATTATTATTAAACGTAACTGATTGTGTCTAAATATATTCGCTATCTATATAGAAATATTTCCCAGCCTTTCCAAAGTTCATCAAATTAGATTGTAATGCGAATATTCTAATGAAACTAAATTCGCCTCTGTTTCCTCAAAACTGCTATACCGAATAACAACGCAATAAACTCCATGTTATTATAATGCCCACCTATAAAGAAAGCCACCATTTTGTATCGATGAATTTTCATTGTCACAAAGTATCGAATGTTCACACGAGTGTGACCAATATGACAGCAAATAAATGTCCTTTGATCTGAATGGCTGAATGTAAATATATTTATAGGAATGAAAATTGTTCTTGCACAGTTGAGTGGCAATGAATGCTTTGTTTTCTTCTCAAGCTGTGGTTTAGAGCTCCATCTATTATCATTAACTGTATTATGTGGTAAAGGAAGTCAATAATTACATTCAAAATGAAAGATTGCTACTTTATTATTTAGCATTGGTTTACCACTCAAAAGTTAAATTAAATATATATAGGAAGTTAGCATGTTCATCGTATATCATTCGATGCAACGATTATTATTGTTTGTTTTGCATAGTTTATTCTTGAAGAAGTAGACTGATTTTTTATATTATTACTTTTGATTTATATTCAGAATTTTAATTTACCAAATGTAAGATGAAAGATTGTCTTCTTTCAGACAAAAACGTGACTTTCGTTTTTTTCTTTTTCTGTATATCAGACAAGCAGAGTGGTTTATTAACCTGAAAAGCATTATATAATAAGATTACAAAAAATAATATTGCTAAGAGAACTGAGAAATTTAAAAATCGATGCGGATTGTTATGCCCTGTAATTTTTCCTGTTATTTAACATCAAATGAATGAATTATTATAGACTAGAGAGGGCCAGATACTGCACTAACATTAAGTTAGGGAAGCAAAATAACAACAAAAGTGAGCTGTAGTGTCCAAGACGAAGCTACGTAGACTTTAGATAATATAAGAGTAATTTTGAGCTAGAAAAATCTAAAGTTACCAAGTTTCTAAGTGCAATTTTACCCTTATACTATCGTCCTTTATTCAATTCATTTACCCTTTATATATATGTAGTACTGACGTTGACGTGACGCACCCAAAGTCGGACGTACACGTAACGCACCCAAAGTCGGACGTACATGTAACACACCCAAAGTCGGACGTATACGTAACGCACCCAAAGTCGGACGTACACGTAACGCTGTAGTGTCCAAGACGCAGGTAGACTTCTCGTTTATATGTATGATTTACTGTGATATAAAATACGTACAAGTTATTATTCATAGCTTGCAAAGTTACATTACTTTTATTACAGTAGATTATTGTTAATAGTCTATACGAACCATTATTAAATCACTGCATATGCCTGATGTAATACGACATGTAAAAATAGGATATTTATATTACAAGCCTAGTTGGTTTATTTTGTTATTATTGCACTGACTTTCCTACATTTTATTTTATCTGATAATTATTTTAGACTATTAATTTAAAGATCAAGTGACAGGCTTCTAAGTGTCTGTGTTTAATGTATTACCTCAAAAGTTATTGTTAATAGAAGTTCAGATAATGATTTTTAGTAATTTTAATTGCTGTTAACAGGGAAAAAAACACTTCGGTAAAAAAAAAAAAAAAAGGCGGGAAAGGTGTGACGTCACATTTCTCCGAGAGATTTAATACGAAATCGGAGAATAATCGTCAACAGAAGGTAATTTGAAGTTTGAATTTTCCTCTGGTATGTATATTAATGCAGTAGTGTAACGTAAACAAGTTTTTCCCTGCATTTCGCTCATATATATCCTGAATGCTAAACTTTACATAGCAGTGTGACGTCATCAACATTCGAAATCAATGAACACTTATCGCCTCGTAGCTGCTGCCTATATGTATCTAATGTTCTGACGATTATGTTTACAGTAAAATATCCCAAAACTTGATTTAGCCTGTCACGTGATCTTTAAAAAAGCAGTTGCCAAATTGATCACAGAATACTCTTTTACTAAAATTTTTACTAAAATATAATAATGCTATATTAATTCATCCGTCAATAGATGTTAAATATTATCATTCAAAGTAACAGAATAACTTAAAAAGTAAAAACTATTTCGTCATCAGTTTTTTTTTCTCCAAACTAAACCTTAGAATACAGGAATATCCCTTATCGTATAAATTGTAAATACACATTTACAATTTCGAGAATTCAGGTTATTATGAGAAATCTTTCTTTTAAATATACTTATAGACAGGATCTTTCAGTATATATAGTTTCAGCCTTTTTTGGAAAGTACTATGGGAAAACAATTAAAGGAGTATTTTTTTCACAGCGGGAATAATCTTTTCCAACACACATAAGCCGTTTTACTTTCTTTGTTCTCTA
>JAQIWE010005143.1:0-10185 GCA_034698565.1 Campodea plusiochaeta
AGTAAACCACACTGTTTTATATATATATTATGAAAGTATCAGATGGAATTTGATTTCGAGAAATCTGAAGAAGGTAGAAGCGTAGGAATGTGAAGCAAAAGTGAAAGCACTTATGTAGTTTTGGCTAGCAGATAGTAGTATTTTTAAAATAACGAATTGGTCATTTTTATTGATACAATATATACAACAGTACTAATGTACTTTGTAAACAATATTTACTGTTGGAGTTAGGAAAGTAACATATTAAAAAAACTATCTTATTACTTTTTTGACTTCATGTTTTTATTGACAGGTGAATAAAATTACATGTTCTGCAATATTTTCATTATTTTTAAGAACTTAATTAAGAGTGCTATAAAAAATTGTTGACCTATTCAGTGAAACAAAGGTTATCATATGGTGTCAAAAGTTATATCCTACATGGATGCAATCTACCAATGGAAATTATGATTTTAAAATGTAGGCATATACCACACTGTCAACACCTATACGCTGAATTATTATTATAATATTTAAAAGATCAATATTAGGACAGACTGTGTACTCAGTATGAACGGTTACATAATTTTTCTGGAAAATAGAATATCATTGTAGGTAAACCACCGAAATGTACATTTTCCAGATCCAGAAACCAGTTTTGCTCATTTCTTTCCAGTCAATCATAATTCTATAAAATATGATTACATTTTGGTAGCATTTAACTGAATACTGTGATTTATTTCCACCTGCAGCCCTCCCAAAACTGCATTGATTCACTGAAATTAAGTAAATCCGAGGTATTTTTTGCATCACTTTTGAGATATTATGTACTGAAGTTGACATTTGTATTCATAAGCAGAGTCTAGCATTTCAGCAGCGAAAGTTACCTAGCTTATAAAAAATGTACAATAATTTAGCTGCTCTTTGCAGGTTAAGAGATTATTCATTTATTAGCTTTAATAAATTGTAGAACTCTGCCATAACTTCCATAATAGCAAAAAATCACATTGTCATAAAATGTGTCACATGTTTTTATCAGGCAAAAAGACAATAATTGCAAAAGTATATGATCCTTTAAAAAAGATTTTCAAATAGAACTAATAATAAAGTTAATAATTAATTATTGATTTGGTAAATCGATAAAGGAAAATGCACAAACTTAGTCTGAAAAGCTTAAGTTATTTTGTCCTGAGGTTCCTTCCTTACATCCAGGTATCCTGAGGTACAAAGTGGATTTTCAATCTCTGCAAGTGGACGAACCACTTGAAAATGTAGATTTGGAGGACTACTAAACAGGTTAATGTTCATAGAGCATGAATAATAAGCAGATTTGTGGTGATCTATAGGAACACTTTAGTTTGTTTTTATTTCCTTATGATTCGTTTTAAATGTTATCCCGTCCCCACACATTTTAGTTGTTTTAGTTTGATTCTACAATGAAAATTATTTAAGGCTGCAGATCGGTTAACAAAATCATAGTGGAATGATTTTGTTTCTTTTATAGAGTCTACTAAGCATCAGTGACATACATCTGGAATGTTTCTCTAAGTTGTAATTGCATTGGGTAACACATATAACAATTTGCTTTATTCCGTACCGGTACTCGCTAATTTTTTTAGGTACTGAAAAGTTGCATATTGTTGAAATCTTCTATAATCAAGTAACATATATTGGTACTACTGTTAGCTATCTTTCTTAAATAGGTCTTTTGGCAGTTGTTGCCATAAGCTATTTCAGTTTTTTTTCTTTCTGATATCTAACATTTAATACTTTTACAAAAATATGTACAAGGATGCTTAACCCAGTTGATTCAGTACATTTTATTAATACCTGATTTTCAAGCCATTTATAATGTACAATTTATTCTATCAGCTGTTTTCTTGAGAACATATTACTAGTTAACATACAAGTTAACAGCAAGCTAACTTTTTTTTTTCAGTTTCCTAATAACTGAAAATTTGCAGCCTTAATTTTCTTGTGTTTGTTGTTATTAGTTACAGAATGAATTTTTAATTATTTTTATTTGTGCCTTAATTTTTTAAATTTTCATAAACGCATATTAGAAATGCAAACTTTTGCTCACAACAGATTGAAGTTCCCATTCTTATTCTCGCAGTTTCTTTCTAAAGTTACGTAAATATGAGGTGCATTCAAGTTGAAAGGTCTCCTAAGTGTTTTCTCACGAATGGAAGCAGATATGATAATGTGGTAAGTAGAGCTGCGCTATTAATCAGTATTGCCTATTACTGAAATGTGTAATCAGCTCAGTAATCGTAATCGGCCGATTGCAGTGACACCGATTATCTGTATCGGCCGATTATGGAAAAGTAATTGGCCGTTAATAATTAGCGAGAGAAAGTCGTAAAATTACGCGAAAAGGGTAAAATTTCCTGTAAAAAATTATCTGAATCTTCATCTACGATCTGTTATTCTGTGTGTGTTTTCGTTTTTTCTTACATGAATCATATTTCAGAAGAGCTGGGATCACCTTAGGAGTTAATGATTTCGTTTATAAGTATAAAGGTTGTGATTCTTCTTGGTGGAAATGAGAGAAAGTTCAAACTAAACCCAATTTCGTTTTTTTAATTGTTAACTTTGCTAAAAGTTATTGACATGAACTATTAAAAGATCATCATTGCTACAAAATTCAATATTATTGGTTCACATCATCACTGACACGTCAGCATAGACGCAAAGTATATTTAAAGTCACGTCATTGCTGCTAAATTCAGTATTATTGGTTCATATTGTCACTGACACGTCAGCATAGCGCTGAAGATTAAAAGACATGTCATTGTTACTAAATTCCTTATTTTTGGTTCATATCTTAACTTGACACGAAGTATTAAGAGACTCGTTATCACGTCAGAATTTCCCCTTATTTACTGTATTGTTTGCCGATTATTAATTGGTATAACCAATTGTTAAGGTGGCCGTTTAATCTGTTTTACCCGATATAAAAAAAATCGCTGATTACCGATTAATCGGAAATACCGCTACTTCCGTCGCCTATTATCTGATCGGACGATTATCCAAAATGGTGAGCAGTGTAGCTCTAGTGGTAAGTTTTAAAAGATGTATCTGTTCGTGAAGTATGGGTGAGTCAATTATTTACAGTACTGTCCTACTCATAGACCGCTGGTGGCAGCATCTCAAATTATACATGTATATCTTTTGTACTGAAAATGTTGACATTTTCTTTGCAAGAACATGGTGTAATTACCTGTTTTTTCGACTTCTTCGGAACGACATCTATGAAAATTCATTGTCAGTTTAGTGAACGATGTTGAGATGACATCATAGATGTGAAATATTTGTGAATTCTCATGAATTCCACTAGTGGGTTCAAAAAACATGATTTTGAGATTGACATTGATACTCAGAGGTTCATTTGTTTCTTTCGAACGATATTTTGACTTTCTTTGCTCTACCATCATGACAATGCATATTTTTGACATCTATGACATTACTACAGTATCTGACTCTCAAAGGACAATAATTTTTGATTGGTGTCCATTCCATCTAAGTGTACATAGAGCTGTTGTTTAAAAGAAAACATCAACATTTTCAGTACAAAAAACATGTATAATTTGACCTACTGCCACCAGTGTGTTAGGACAATACTGTAAATTGACTCACCTGTATTTCACGAACAGATGCATCTTTTAAAACTTATCCGATTCTATCTGCTCCCGTTTGTTAGAAAACACTTCATGAAGACCTTAGAACTTGAACGCTCCTTGTATATTCATTGTAGTAGTTGTTCTCCACTTTCTTTAAAACACATAATCAGCAACATGATCATTAATAGCCATACTGAAATTTATTATAAAATTACTTTTATAGTTCATTTGTTCTTGTTCTGAAATAAATGGTTAACAAAAAGACAAGTCAGAAATGGAAAATTTATTCGTTCTGAAACTGAAGAATATTTGGAATAAAAGAAAAAAGAAGAAGATTATAGATTCAGTATTGCTGGCCTGTACTACAATAGTGAAATCCATATACCATAATAAAAACTTGACACTTTAAAAATAATTAAAATGATGTTGATAACTTGCCCTGTTCGTTTCCATTAAAATAAGTTATTAGCTGAATGGTACTGTTTTTTATTAACTAAATAAACAACCAGAAACTGGTCAGCTAAGCCTATACTTCTTAATTTTGAAAAACTTTAAGTATAAATAAGTGACATTTTACTGTTGAGTTATTTATATTGTTAGTTGGTTTAAAATAAAACTTCAACGTTACAGGTACCTAGATTTTTAAAATGAAACAACTTAGTTATCAAATGGTTATTGAGTAGGAAATTCTGCTATCATTTTCTATTAAATTATAACTCTTTCATATAAGTCCATTCACATAATTATTATTACATAGGTTTGTTAATTTTAAGTGTTATTAAAAGTTAATGTAGTCTAGTATGAAAAGAATTTCAACTTTCCTGTTAAAAATAACTTAAATTCTTTCCATCTACCATAAAGGTAACATTAATACTTTTGAATTGATATTGTAGCTTGTAATTAATATCATGAAGTTTAGAAATCATGCTCATCTTTATATTTAATAAGCCATTTTAATGTTCAATGGCTCCAGTTTTTTGTGGAGCTTAATGTAATTTACCTAAAAAGTTATTTATTAAACTTTTTATTTCTCCCGCATGGCGATCTGTGAGCATGTTTTGGTGTAAATATTGTTTAGTTGTTTTTCTGTTATGTTCAAATTTATTTACTATCAATTACTTTCTTGTGTGGCTGAACTGACAGGACGGACATCTATAAATTTTGTTTCAAAAATATCAAAGACTCTTAACAAATAATATTACATAATATATTCCGTTATTTTATTCTGTATGTTGATGAAAATATGCTTCATTGTGTAATTTCATTGTTTTGTCTGCTTTATTATGATCCGTTATAAATCCAAAGTCTTTTTGGTTGTTAGCTAACCCATTCTTCAAGCCATGAAATGTCTAAATTTCTTTCAAGTTAACTTTTAAATTAACTTTAATTTCATCATCTGTATTTCTGTTTGGAATGTTTGTAAATATATTGTATTAATTTTATAAACAGATATGATTACTATTAGCCCATCATCTATTGTGTTTCTAAAGAAGCATTTTTTAACTAACGTAAGATCATTATATTAGTTAATTAATTATTATCCATTCTGACTGGACTACTTTAAAATTATAATTTTGATGTTTCATATACAAACGTGTACAGCAATGTTTAATTTTCTTCTTTTGTAATTTCAGGTTGCTTACGTTACAAGGTTGATTTCCAGAGCTTACAGTTTGAGAGTGATGAGGAAGGTTATGACCTTGATGGATACTGACTGCATCGTAACAACTGTGTCCTCAAATACCCTGTGAAGACAAATGGTGATGGCCGGATGTTAATGTAGCCAGTAGATTGGACAATGGTTTTGGATTCAAAATAGAAAATTAATTGTTCATTATTATTATTATTATACCTTCAAAAATTATTTTTGGTTCTGTGTAGCACTTTAATTATTATCATTAGTCGATATGGGAAACAGTTGTTAGTTTTGAGGAATATTTTGTAAATGGAAAGTAAGAGTTATTTATAGCTTTGATACATTTTTTAAGAAAGATGAGTCTTAGCTTGTTTTAATTTTGGAAGTATCAAATGAGTTTTTTTTAAAGATGAGATCAGTTCTTTTAGTGAAGTTTTGTCGAACTCTGTTTCCCAAATCATGATATCGTAATGTTAGATATTTCTTTCAATGAACAATTAATTCTTCTTCATTATTCTTTTCTTCTAATGCATATAGTATTTAGTCGTGTAACAGGGAAATTGATGCAGCATCAGTCTTAAAAGCAAACAGCATTTTGTTTCGTAATTGAACCCAACACAAATTGCCCATTCTACAAGTTGCAAACATTGTATTTGAGGATATCAGTTAATTATTTGCCTGTCAGTAAAATCTTCCAGTGTGGAATGCGTTTCTTTGCTTTGAACAACATGTTCAGCGTTAATCGAAAAAAATGTTTTCTCCTTATTATTGTTAAGGTTTAAAGATATTTATGTTTACAACATGTTGTACATGTAATTTCAGTTACAAATCAGAGTAAAAGAAGAAATGGACTGCAGTAAAATTCCATACAGATTACAGTATATGTTTATATTTAATCAAAGTGATAAAATGCACAATGATTACAGCACTCGTACATGAATTTATATGTATTGGATATTATTCGTCATGTTAGAATATTTGAACCTGATGTAACTTTCAAAAAGAGTTACAGTTAGCCATTAGCATAAAAAATGTTTTCTGTTTGTAACAATATACCTATATGACATGTGAACCAACTCCAGTTCTTCACATGGATTGTTAAGTTAAAATAACCGCATCACTTTTTATAGTCTTATATCTTGCAAACACCTTTTTAAATCACTGCACAAAGATCTGACGGTAACACTTCATGTATCGTATCAACTTGCATATTTTCCTTTAGCACCTAAACACGTTTCCACAGTTTTTCATCCCTGCTATGGAATTTTACTGCAATTTCCATCCCTTTGTAATTTAATACTTGTTGAAACTGCCATGTAGTGATCTGGTATTGAAATATAATGGACATTTTTTAATGAACAAAGAATTCTGCATTCCTACGTACCTCACTGCTTATGTTGTTCGTTCATTTTCACACTTTCGTATTTGAATGTAGCTTAGATGACTCTTGGTTTAAACTTACGGTGAAACAGACACATGTAGTGCTGAGAATAAATTCAATTAAATAGTTAAGTAGCTCTCTAAACAGAAGAATTTCTTCTACATTATTAAATCTACTACATTCAAGATTGATGGGTGAATTTTATTTTGATGGCAGTGCTCTGTGGACATTTTCAGTGATACAATTTCTTGTTATACTGAGACCCATGTCAACAAAACCTAATTTAAACATTCTTGAAATAAGAACTACACTAGCAATATTGTTATTGCTCAATTTAATGAATATATCTATCAGTTCACAATAAAAATCATGAAACATAATTATTACAATTCAATATATTATTTCAGTTTACTATTTTCTCAACATTTTTATTTATTTCTTTTTGGATTTTCATGAGTACTAATGAGTTTGTTTCATCTTGAGTTTGAACTGTGATTATTTTTACTGTATTGGTGCCATTTCTGTGACATGCATTTTTTTATTTGAGCATCTATAGCTATACAAGGAGCTTTGTAATATATAATAAATATAAGAGTGGTGTACTGAATCAGTAGGGTACTCCGTAACGTAGAGTAAATTACTTTTTCAAATAAATTATTTGTAAAACTCTTATTTAATTAATCAATTACAAATCATGGGTTTCATTCTGGATATTTTATAAATCAAAATAATTACTTTGATGTAACATTGCAGTTAAAAATACCATTAAAACTAAATACCTGTAGTATTGCAAATAAAATGTAATGTAAAAATAGAAAAAGCTTTTTGAATTTAAAAGCAATTGAAGTAATTTCTTGCTATCTTTAATTTCATATGACAATCAGTTAAAATAGAAAGTTCTGCAAACTATAATTCTTTATCTTTTGTATCTGTATTTTGTTTCCTACTTGTATCAGTACATCACTAACACTGTTGATTTGTTGTACAGGTTAAATGTAGCAGTGAAACTAGGACCACTTTTACAGTTTTAATGTGAAAGCGGAAATTAATTATTTATCATTTTTTTGGTTCTAACAAAGAAATGATAAACTACTAATAATAGATAGCTATTCCAATTTGCTGTTTTATATACTGTATGATAGGGAAATAATATAAACATGCTACTCGAGACATTTATGATTGTCATAAACAAAATTTTGACCATTACTTATTACTGTACCATTGTTTGCCTACTTGTAAATTACATTCAGTGGAAATATAAATGACTGGTTTGCAAAGAAATATTCTTTTATTCAAATATTTATACCTTTGGGAGAGGAAACTGGTGTTAACATTTTTGTCTTGGGTCTTCCAATTCTTTCATAATTTAAAATACCTTCAATCAAAATATTTTCTATCCTCTCTTCCTCCAAGATAATTATGTTGTATATACAGTTTCCAAAATAATTTTATAATACACTGTACATTATTATAGACTTATGACATTCATCTAGATAATTCTTTCCTGCATTTCAAAAATAAGTTTTTAGATCTTAGTTTTAGAATTTCCTCTCGTGCTTTAAAAATGTTCTGCAGAATGTTAAAAGTATTGTTAACACTAATACAAACCATTGCACTGCTATTTCCGGGGTCTATCAGAAGAGTCACATGCACCTGAAAAGGAAATATATCCAAGAAACAAATTTAAAGTAATAAAAATTAAAAATATTAGAAACAGCACGGTAAAAATTTGCCCAAAATATCAAGTGGTTTATACAATCTTTCGAAATTTTCCTTGCTAGGAGAGTCCTCAGCATCCAGTTGTTTAAGGGGACCTCCAGTCTTCTGTGAAAGGTTATGTTGTTAACTAGTCTGGATATTCCACTGATCAGAAATATTCAGATCAGTAGAATATTCGGATATAATTCTTTCAGATTTTAGACTGAGACTACTGAAAGAAATATAAACCCCAACGCTAGAAAATGTGACCAAATTTTTTTTAAATTCAGTAATTTGCTGCATAACAGAGTTTTGATTACAATTTATTCAAAATTTTCTTCACTTGTGCCAACCCATGGTGGCGCTCCTCAGAAAGTCTTTGACATTACCAACCCTAACCATTCATAAAGGAAACGTCATTTATTCTGCATATATAATTTAATAGTAAAAACAATGTCAAATAAAGTGATAATGTTGATAACAGCCAACAAATACTTTTCTGACTAGTAACATGAGGCACAAGTAATAATAATAGTTATTCATGATAGCGTATCATCATCATGACTTGAATCTAACAGATCCATATGTGGAGGTGGCATTTCAAATACACCATTACGCTGATGACCAAACTCAAACTTTAAACGAAGTTCACCAACTTCAGATTTAGGAAGAAGATCAGGAATCCATTCTATGACGAAAGGGGTTGGCTCCTTCTGGTTAGGGGAAAGGTTACCTACAAAATAAGATCTTAATTAATGATTTCAGTTATTTAAAAATTAAATATGAAATCAAGTACAATAATATAAGATTTGATGCAAGTTTTTAACATTTTATGAGCACATAAAATAAACACTGCTGACTACAGAACATCTTTTTAACAGGTACAATAATTTGCATAAGAATAAAACTGAATAAATTAGTTTGAAATATTTTTGAACTAAAATGCATTTGTTTTTAATTAATTATAGAAGTCTATGTAACAAGAGTTCCTTTAAAAAATAAAACGACTTCACCATGGAAAACTCTGAACCTGAAATTTCCAGCTCTGGAACTTTGGGACTGCTCCCTATTATTCTAAGAAATTTGTCATCACTGTAGCGTTAGTAATTGTTGTTGGTCTTACAACAAAACTGACAATGCCATCTAAAAATTCAGAATTTTTACTATAAGTTTGAAATTCACATCAATATTCCACAATGAATAGTTCAAAAGTTATTTAGGTGGTGTGGGAATTATGGGACACCATGTATTATAGCAAAATATAATGACATTCGAGTCTATAATATCGCTCAATATATTACGTTCGCGTCAATATTATCACGCAATATGTTACATTTGCGCAAGTGTTATCTCAAAATATACTTTGTTCGTGTCAGTGTTATGGCAAAAATACTGCATTCGCATCAATATTTTCATGAATTATGTGACGTTCGCGGCAATATTATAGCGAGTTATACTTTGGTTTTTAAGGAAAATGATCTTTTTTTCATTTTTTTCCTCCGAAAATATTACGCGATGCCAACTTTCATGCGGGGAATTACGGTATTCTAGTAGGCCTACTGTATTAATACAATAATTATAAAATACACTTTCTGGTAGTTTGGTAACTTTCAAATAAATATTTATTCCTTACCAACTTTGAGAAATGTTTTTAGTTCCAATGGTTTAATAAGTGGTTGATTTTCCATCTTGTTATAAGATCCAATATCATCTTCATTATGAGGTATGTAAGGTTCATAAGTACCATCACGATTCTCAACAAAACTACGAGTTACTTCAAGACTAACCTGAAAAAAAAAATATTATCAGTATATCAATAATTATAACTAGTGGTATGTAAATTTATCATTTATTTTTGAAAAATTTAG
>JAQIWE010005144.1:0-10184 GCA_034698565.1 Campodea plusiochaeta
TACCAGCGGGAAGCCATCTTTTCCAACACACATATCCCGTTTTACTGTCTTTGTTCTCTATTGTATTCGATTTCCCTAGAGACAGATAAGCTGTGTTGGAAAAGATGGCTTCCCGAAGGAAAAAAAATACCACTTTAACCTGTTCCAAATATCTCAAACTGCCGCTAAAGGACACAATCAAAAACCTTTTAAACAACGAGTGACTCTCACACAATCTCTCAATAGTTTCTATCACCGAATCGTGAATATTTATGTGGAACAATTTTCCAGAACCTGTAATTAACAGCTCCTCAGTTTCAGAGTTTGCGACTCGAGTGAAAGTGCAATTAAATGGGAGTACAAAACATTAGTTCTTTCGCCCGAAATCTAAACTTAGAACATAAAGACTACAAATATGTACTCAGGAAAAATTTCAGAAATATATTAAAAGTGTCTTATTAATTTCTCCATATATATAATTATGTTTCGATAATAAATGTTACGATAATCCATAGATTCAAAAATCGATTTTCCCCAAGTTCCAAAATATCAAATTACAATTTGCACTCTCTGTATGATGACATTGTTATAACTTAAAAATATATTTTAATTTTTTCTTAACAACAAAATAATATCTTTTATTCTTTCAATACTTTCAGGAAGCTGAACTTGCTGTATGAGCACTGGTGAAGTGTCACGATGGTTATGTTTATACTCTGGAGCAACGAAATTCTTCAGTTTGAAATCAGCATTTTTTTTTTTTTTTTCAAGTGATACCCTCTGTAAAATATAATTTTAAAGAAACATATTTTTGTCAACTTGTTTATAGCAAATAAGAACTCTCAGAATGCCAGCACAAACACACAGAACAGCAGCTAATTTTCGCGCACCAATTTTATTTTGCGTTGAGTCAGGGTTTAGTATATCATTCATGTATTGTAATAATAAAAACTATTATTCTTTTATCATTACCATCGTTACACTGTGTTGTAATATATCGTAAGTGCCAGCAATAACAGATTGTCAACGGAAGTATGGTATTATTTACAATGTTATTCAATCATTCTTTAAGTTTTTTTTACATAATGAATTTTTCCTTTCTGCTTTTAATTTGTGCGACAATTTTTTTCTGCGATAAGGTAAGTTGATTTCAATTTTGGAATGGAAAAAGAAATGTAAGTATCTGAAAAGTTAGTGTAATTTTATTTCATATATACAGATTAAACGTCATGAGTTGAGAAATTCATTGATAAAATGTTGTTGATTTTAAACTTATAAGTTGACAAGAAGTAAAATTTTGTTCAAGCAAAAATTTTGATATAAAAAGTAAAACTTTTGCACGCACTTTTGGACTTTCACTCTTGTCCAAAAAAAAGAGAGAGACTCCTTTAATAAGCTACTACAAAAGCGGAAAAATCAACTTTGTAAGAAGCTAATATCATTTTTAAAGGGACTGAACAGCGAAATAGATTATAGCATGTAATTGGTAATTTTTTTAAATTATGCATATAATAATTTGACCTTGAGACCCTGAAATCTTTTTTTATTCTAACTTCGGAAATACTGTATGGAAATATTTAAAATTTTAACTTTTAAGAAACCTAATGCAATGCTATATAAAAGATTTAAAACAGACTATTTAACACTATGAAACGCACAGATAAGCGTCAGCTTTGTGCGATCATTTCTTTGTTTATGTCATTGTGAAAGAAAGAAGATATGTATATATGTTTTGTTATAAATAAGAGAAATAAAGAGAATATCATAAAAAAACTAAATATTTTCTAGAATTTAAATTTCGTATAAATATTTTACCCAGAATACTTATATAGTTCTCTTTTCAATGACTTCATTCAGCTTCCGTTTAGTGACCAAATAAACCGAAATGATCTTATCTAACACTTAAGACCATGAAGGGTCACTGAGACTCGTAAAACAAATTTGAGTGTTTGATACACTGCCAATTTAATCATTTATGTTACATAATATTAATTTAGTTGTAAGGAACTCTATTACATTTATTCAGTTAAGTATTAGTGTAATGTGTGCTACGTCAATATTGGATACATAATAATAGAAATTATTTGGTTTGAAAAAATTTGACATAAAAATAGTGATTAGAGTTAAGTGTCTGTTTGGTAATTAATTTCGGTATTTCTATAGTCAATCGTATTTGGTTATAAGAAGAAGAGGAAAAAAAGTAAGATATCTATAATATTTTTTCGATATTATTATAATTCTTCCTTTCTCAATAATTTCCATGCTATTCAAATTTGGTTGTGTTACGATTGGTAAATCCATAAATGAAACAAAATCTTTGTGAATATTTCAGCGAAGATCCTTCACTTTTATCAAAACAGTATAACATTTGATAAAAGTGAAGGATCTTCGCTGAAATATTGACAAAGATTTTGTTTCATTTATGGATTTACCAATCGTAACAAGCAAATTTGAATATTTTTAGTATACGATATCATTCAATAAATGATGGTTTGTGACTAGTAGTTTTGCTGAATGATACGTGTATGAATTGTATTTAAGCATATAGTTTATAAACTATGTCGGCCAGAACGTTTATTGGGAAATAATTATATGAATAAAATCATTTTCAAAACTTTACCAGTTATAACGAAATTTCTACTAACACAATTGTGTACTTTCTGCTGTAACCTTGGAACTTTGCTTTTGACCCAACGGATCAAACTTTAACTTTGGAACTTCTAATTATGATGTAATGTAAAATTGAGAAATTCCACAATTCTATAGATTCATGACAATTTTTCCCCCTACAAAAACATTATTTTTGTAAAAAAATCCATATATAACAATATCATATTTTTACATATCCTTCGAATGAAAGTAACTATCTATTCTACTCCATACCCCCAACATGAACCAGAGTTAATGGCTTTTGTTATCCTAGAAGAGTTTATCAATTTTCATCAAATAATGGTCAATTCCCTTGTCTCGTCGCGTTTTGACGTATTGTTTAATGCAGTTCCAATACACAGAGGTGCTGCGTGTTATTCTATACTATAATTGTGAAAAGTCAATAATGCTGGAGAGTCAAATTTTTTCTCTATGGTTGTCTGTGCTAGTTGTAGGAATTTTTCATTGCCGAATGACCTTTTAATGTTAGAACATTTATACATCTGAATTTTTTCGTACTTAGCAATATTTTGGATAATTATTATTTTTGCTTTTAAAATACTCAAATTGTACATATTAGGCTTGGATAATAGAACTATATCATCATGCTCAAGTTTCTGTGGTGACCTATACTGCTGCCTCGGCTCGGAATTTGTCTTGGTCCGTTATTGGTCACGGTAAGCGAATAGGTCTCTGATCAAAGGTATGTTTCGACTCATTCGTTTGTGAGAAAAACGGATAACATTAGATGCCTCTCATAACTGTAGTATAATCAACCTTAAAAAAAAACTGATTACACCAAACGATTCAGCATACTGTTTGCTTAATTTTATTTGATGTCACATTACCGGAATCTTCGCTCTTTTACGTGAAATAAAGTTTTTTGAAGAAATACACCACAATTTATGGGAAATTCTGTAATCAGTGTTTTTCTTAAAAAAACTTTATTTGAAGTCAAAAGTCGAAAACTTCTGTAACGTGACATAAACTAAAATTAAGTAAACAGTATGCTGAATCGTTTGATGTAGTTAGTTTTTTTGAAAGGTTGATTATTACAGCAGTGAGAGGCATCTAAAGTTATCCGTTTTTCTCACAAACGGATAAGAGTCGAATCGTAACTTTGCCGAGGCCAATTAGCGCCCAAGACAAATTCCGAGCCGTGGCAGCAGAATATATTAAAACTTAATATGTGCAAAACAATTAATAATATTTTATTATCGATGCATATGATTTGCCACATAGTAATAGTTGCAATAAAAACTGAAAGTTATACTATTTTTTTAATATTTTTCATTCATTTTTTTAGTATCTTCATTTGCATGCCTGAAACAAAAGCTAGTCGTCCAAAGGTACACAAACGAAAATACCCAAATATGGATGAAACTGGATACGGAAATTGCAAAACTTTCAGTTAATGTAATAACTATAAGTTAAAAACAACATTTTCAAAAGATACTTCTAAAATCCTTGCCTTTCCCTTCGCATTATATTCGACAAATCAAACAAAAACTTTTCGAAATCTCTACACAACCTAACAAAAGCTTTTCTACAGACATTTCAACAGCAAAGAAAACAAAAAAATCTCCTTCGTCCATTTACAGTCTATCAGGAGTGGCGCTAGCCTCTGTCTCGAAGGGAGGGGGGGGGGGGTTCATCTTCCCCGACATGGGGACATCATATAATCTGATGCCTTTACCTTTTTTATTTCTTTAAAGATTAAACTAAATGTCTTCCAGAGGAGATTAGATGCCAGGGATAAAAATACAACGTACAGCGCACAGGCACGAATACACAGCAAAATTTAGAGGGAGGCGAAATCGCCATAGATTTGGAGAGCGCAAACTTTCGGCGAAGCGCCACCATGCCTTTCGCGAGCGAATTTTTTTTTTGAAAATTATCGTTAAAAACTTACTATTTAGATCTTTTCCACTGAAATTTTGTAAGATTGGACCACAATTTTTTGATATTTTACAGTTTTCTCAAGTAATCTGCATTCTTCTGTATTTTATAATTATTATCTCTACATTACCTTCAAAGGGATCATTTTATAAATCATTCGTAAGAAAGCTGATAATTTTTATTAAAAATTAAATATTTTTTAGTGTCACCTACTGTCTCTAATATAGACCCCGACTCGTACTGGTTATCGAAGTGCATGTAAGTTATGGCGGACATCAGACTGCAGTAATTATAGTTAAACCTCATTTTAGCAGGCAGTTGAGTAGACATCATTCAGTACGTAAGAAAAAGTGATAGGGCGGAAGCCCGGACTTGAAATTTTTAGATTTCACATCTCCTTCCCCGACGAAATTCTTTCAGCTCCCCGACGGGGGTGCACAGTATAGTGATTCCAATACCTTACGGACCTAAACTGATTATGTCTTCAAACTGTTCTGACAGGTAAACCTATTGTTGACCACTCGTTTGGGTTGTTCAAATTGGGTATTTTCTATAAAATTCGCAGGAAAACAAATAAGTCAACAAGAATTATCAATTGTTGGAATGTCAGCAACACCCTTGATAAGTTAAACGGTTTAGGTTCGTAAGATTTTGTATCAAGTATATCCTCCACAGGAGTGCACGTGCCCCCCGGACCCTCCTTAGCACCACCCCTGCAGTCTATATAATACCTGCCGAACAACCCGGCAAAATAACGCTCTACTGGGCATGCGCGAAACTAAAGAAGATAACTCAAAGCATCGTCAAGTATAACCTCGTGAAGCTGTATGGACCAACGACCAGTCTGCCTGATGCTTCAGAGATGAAATGATGTTGCCAACCTACCCGATTACTTTATGATTAATACAATATATTGGTATTTATCTGTGTTATGTTGCTATAGTTATTATATTCGAGTTCTTCATTGTGAGGTGCTTGTTGTCAACGTTAGAAATCAGGTATGTGTAAGGGGAAAGTTTTAATTTGGCGCCTTGGGATTTTTGGTTTTGGGTATACTTGTTGTTTCTTGATGGTTTTCTGAACTTTTGGTACATAAAAGGTTTCGTGATGAATTTATAATAAGGTTCTTGATGAATTTTAGTTTCATGATGACAAAGTTTTAGATGTCAAGGAAGTAATTTTTTTTATATATTTATACATTATTTTTTATAATAAAGTTTAATTATTCTTTTGAAAATACAGATTATGTAACTATCAATGTTTTACACTAAAGATACACAGAAAGGTCCAAATACTTAAGTATATTTTTACCTTAATAATTATTTATCCATTTTCGTTATTTTCGCTAACATAATTATATAATTTCTGTTTAAAGATGTGAGCGACTGAGCATGTGACATCATATATACCCCTCTCGCAAACATACGACCCAAATGTATTTAAGAAAATTGCCGATTCCGACAGGAGTGGTAAACAAGCGATGCCTTTGTCCACCCTTCTGTTAGGAGATTATAGAACTGTCAAAATGTGTTAAATACACTTGGGTCTTATGTTTGCGTGCGAGATATACCCTTTTTTTCTAACGAATCGTTTTGTTTGCGAAGACGTGATTGCGAGATACTGCTACGGTATAGATATTATTCATCAATTTCACATGGAAAAGTTGCAAACATAATGATTCATGTATTTTCTTTAATAAAGCATGCTAATGAACTATTCCCTTTATTGTACAGTATTACAATTTTGTATCGAAATAGGAAAACTTCAGCACACAAATTTTAAAGCAAAATTTTGTTTTCCCGAATAATGACTCTATATAGAAACCATACAAAGTACTGTAAGTCGTTAATATGACTAATTGGCAACATTTCGTTCCAAAGAGTTTTCTACAGAGAAACAACATAAAAGTTAATTTGAAGATAAAACTGAACAGAAAATGTGAGGTGTTACTACAAGCCACTAGCCATTTTGATTTTTTTTTAAGAACGCTATTAGCGCAGTTTATTAACAAAGTTATTATTTACTGTCCTAAATGCAAGAAATACATTAGTTGATTAAGTTTGTATCTAAGAGTCTCTTTCAGGGATGCTGACAGTGGACATGTACTTTCTGGGTTTGCACTTTCACATCTAATTTAAAAAGTAATGATGATAATGAAAATACAATAAATAAAGTTTGTTTTCGGGTGTTGTATGACTCCTTTCACCCCGTTGCAATTTTAAATTTGGACACTTTTATAGCTCAGTAAATATTTTGGAATTAAAAATAAATTTCATCATATTCTTTATAATAAGGTTTCTGTAGTTTTGAGGTACTATTATGCCCCCTAACAAGTTGGGGATAGTAAATGGAATGTTTATGTTTCTCATATATACAGTAGTTTCAACGTTTCTGTTTCATTTTTATACTTAGAGCATGTTAGTATTATATGTTGAAGTGATTTTGGTTCATTATATGTAACGCAATTTGTATCTATTGATCCATTACAGTACAGAGACTATTTTATTTCAGAGTAAACAAAAATATTTGAGGTAATCACAATTGTTTTTTTTTACTTAAAAGTTGCTCAAATTATAAAAACAGCTTAAAATTGATGCTTTTTATAATTTAGGAACAAAATTTTTTACTTCCCAATATTTTTTTAGCTTTCTGTCCCTCTTGGAAAATGTTGAAATGACGCCACTGTTTGTAACGAGTTAAAATGGAAAATGTACTTGCTCAAATCTCTTTATAAAAGAGAGAGAAAAATAGTACACATTTCTAGTACAGTGAATTGTGCGGTTACACTGGTGTAATTTTTAGAGTTGACATTTTATAAAGTAAAAAGTTCTAAAAAAATCATTTTTTCTCTCTCTCTCTTTTCAAAAATATTTCTCTTCAGCCATTCGAAAGAAATATTTCGAAATATATTTCTGCCTTCTGGTATTCTGATCAATTTGTGTTCTGTGACCTGAGGTCTTACTTGCGGACAGATGAAGATATTTCCTATTTCTTGTCTTTCTACATCAAAGGAATTTTGGTTTCTCTGGAATCTTCTCTATATATATCTAAATAGAAGCTCTCCGGAATACATTCGAAGTCAATCTGAGTTCAAAGCAGTTTTGAGAAGATTCTATATATGGTTTTATTTTCCGGAAGATTTTCATAATGTAGCAAACGCTGATATATTTATTGTTTGTTTAAACGTTTTATTTTCAAATTTTCAGGTAAATACTGAAAAGTATAGTATTAAAAAAATACTTTGAAAGGAATCTTTTCAGAAATTTATACTTATTTATTAACAGAAATTTTCGATATTTAAAATGATGACGGTTTAGAAATAAGATTCATAACTGTTTAAACTTTTATTGTACAGTTGATAAGCCTTTTTATTAATAAAGGTGAAACGTCCTAAAGCTAATTAGTTTGTTTGGTATAAGTGACCAGACCCAAGAAGTATCTTAAACATGAATACGTCACTTAATCTCCGTACGAGCATAAGATTCATAAAATTCTCTAATCGGTAAGACTATATACTTCTAGAAGATAATACCATATCAGATGATATATAAGAAAATAATTATACGTAATAAAACAAAGATGGTTAAAGCATGATGTCGAGTAGAAAAAGGACGTAGGTTCGAGTCCCCTTAAGTTGACATTTTTCTTATTCTTAATGTATTTTTCTAATCCAAAGTAGTCATTTTATTTGATAAAATATAATTTTCTTAAATTTACTTTATTGAATTGAAATTATCTGCATAATACCACATAATACATGCATAATACCACATAATACATGCATAATACCACATAATGCATGCATAATACCACATAATGCGTGCATAATACCACATTTAAAATTCTACTTTGTTACTATTATCTACAAGAATATCTTATTTCACGTACAGTCTCTTACTTAAACATTGAAAAAGCTCTTATTTCTTCGCGACGGTCGAGAGCGACTTCCTTTTCTCCTCCTTTTCTTTGGAATCTCATATAAATTCTTCTCAGAGCAATAAATCATTCAAATACGATTTGAATCTAGGAAGAAAAGTGGTTTTCGTCTTTTCTTTATGGATTTCTTAAAATTAATTTATTATTTTACTCAAAACTATATATCGCCTTAACGGTATATTAAATTTCAAAACGAATATTTCAAAAAAGTTTTTTGGAAACTGACGATATTAAACTTTTGCGATGGATCAGGTTGATTCGTGTATGAGACACTTCACAAAGTTCGAATAAGTAATCGACTGATATTGGAATTGGAAATGACACTTCTTGTTTTAAAAGTGATACTTTTAAGTTATTTCATTCAAACGCAGTTATCTGTAGCTAACAGCTTAAAGTTATTATTTCATTCAAGTGCTCTGTAGCTAACAGCATTCTGTATTTACAGTATGCTAATAATATGCCAGAAATAGAGGAAGCTGATAGAATATTTATTGCAGCCATCTTGATAGCATATTTATTGATAGAATATTTATTGCAGCCATCGAACGAAGACGTCATTATTTTGGGGGATGCAGGGGAGGGGACCATGGCCCCACTCTGGCTTCTTACATTTTGAAAAAAAGAAAAGAAAAATGAGGGACAAAGTCGAAAAATTTTATTAATGAAAAAAAAAAAAATCGACCTCGGGCTTACGTCTTTGCATTACTTTTTCTGGAAATTTTCTTTTGCCCCCCTCTGGCAAAAATTGCAATGATGTCCTTGCCACCGAGATAGAGATTTGAAAGAAGTATATAATTATTGCTATGCAAAAGATTTTTCCCTATATACTGTACTGTACGATGTACGTATACACCTCATTACACAGTATGATAATGCATCAAGTTTAGATGTTTTCGTTTATCTATTTTCTTCTTTTCTGTCAGTTACTCATGTTTTCAGCAAGTGTATTGTCCAAAATACCAATAGTTCTAATATATCCGAAATGTTTTAAACCTCCAGTTCTCCAGTTATAAATTAAAAATAATATTAATAACTGACATTTCATTATCACTATAGGAAAGTGCACAAGTTTGAAAATAGAATCATAACTAAATGATAACTTCTATTTTTACGTGATATTATGTTTATGAATTTCGTGATATTATGCTTATAAATTTCGTGATATTATGCTTATGAATTTCGTGATATTATGCTTATGAATTTCATAATTATTGTAGCAATTAAAATTTCAATATGATTAAATACAATATTATATTAATGAAATAGTAAAAATAATATACCACTTTGCAGCCTCTGGATTAATTATAAAAAATGATTTAAATACATTTTATAAAACCAGCAGCAAAATTAATTCTGTATGGTTTTTATTTTTTAGGGTGGTGATATAATTCAAGAAAGTATATTTTCTAATGGAAGTGATGAAACGGTAACAATGGAATTTCAACAATTAGATGGTACACTCATAACTTATTATATGGATTTCAGAAATGTAAGTATAAAAACAGGATAAGGCTACAAAGGTTGTAATCTTCAATGAAGTAAAAAAAACTTACCTGTTTGAAATTACCTGTTGAAATTTCTTCTTACCTGTTGAAATCTTTTATTCCAACTAGTTTGGATATGCCAAACATATCATCTTCTGTATTATTGAAAAATACGATTTAAACAGCGTAGAGGTTATCGGATTGTATATTGGAGCCCGAGGAACGATTACTAACTTT
>JAQIWE010005145.1:0-10184 GCA_034698565.1 Campodea plusiochaeta
GTAATCCATTGTCTGGCTCATAGACAATTTTTTTCCGCTTGGCTATTTTTATTTCGCAGTTTAAAGCTATACAAACAAAGTTCGCCAGTTTTCAATTATACATTTCTTGGAACCCTTATTAAAATAAATATTATGAATTTAATATATTTACGTCAGGATTATGGTTTGCATTTCTTGCCTTCGGAAATTTGAACCTAATTAAATTATGTGTTTATCCATTTTCAAAAAAAAGAAAAAAAAAAGTTTGTTCTATACCAGGTTCTCATTGATTTCGTTGATAGAGCTATATTATGCGTGCATTTCTTTACTGTTTTAACCCAAGGTTGAGAATCACATTTTTGTTGACCAATTCTTTATGCAACTTTATATATATTCATGTGTACACTACAGTATAGACCAACCAAAAAAAAACCTACAAAGGTTCCACTTCATTACAAATCGCCTATAACATACGAATCATCCTCATCCATAATTTACTCCCTTTGTCACTAGAGGCACTGTTATCTCCATGATTAAAAAGCAGACGACAACCCCCTGAAAGCGATAGTATCACAGTACGCACTACCGCCCTGCTCTCTAGCGGATTGCATATCAAACCGGAAACGAAGAGGGAGTAAAAATAAAAGAAAAAGAACGAAAAAAAAAATCTTCAGTCATAAATCATGACTCGCTGACGCGGTATGATATATTGCAGTGGAAAGATAGACCTAACAATTTTTAGGCTTAATCTACTTTTATGTTATGGGAATAAAGTCCGATAGTATCACGGTGTGCCTTCTCCATATCAGAAACAAAAAGTGTCCTGGGTGTTAATTGCATTTTTTGTAGGTGGAGGAATTTTTAATAGGGTGAATTACATGGGTTTTCGTGTGATGGTATAGATTTCTCAATTTTGTATAATATATGGACCCGTGTAGTATCATTTTTAATTATATTATGTGATTTTTTTTTTACATAATTCTGTGATCTGTAAGCCTGTAGGTCAGAACATTTTTTATATTAAAAAATAATTTGCAATATATTTTGCGCGTCAACGATTCGTTAATAATAATTATAATAATTTATTAACAATTAATGTAAAATGTAGTAATTTAGTAATAATTAAATTCAAACGAAAAATGAAAATACGAAAATGTAACAATGTGATATAAACTATAATATTGTTCTTATGTTGACTGATTTTATACTCAAAATCTACATATTCCGAAACTTTAGTTATACCTTTTATGATGGTACCGATATCTTGGAATTAAACCATCCTAATATATTACCATTGAGCGTTATTTTATTTGCGGGTGTATCTTACCACTTTACACACCCAAATCAAAAATTTCCTCCTGCACCTGACTAAGAGTCTTCATTCATCTAAATCCATTTTGATATTTAAAAAGTCAATTTGTAATATTTAATTCAAAAACTTATTTTTCAACTTAGTATAGTATTAATTAAAATCATATCACTTATTTTTCAGGTTTGACCATGTTTCTTCTTGTCGTTATTTTTAATCTATTTTTTTATATAATTTCATCCGAAATACACAAGCCTGACTCTCTTTTTCGGATCCATGATATTAATAGGAAATCAATTTCATATTGGCCCACGGGCTACATTACAAAGCAAACAAAAAAAAAATCTCACAAAGAAAGTGAAAACCATAATCCCCAAACCAAAAATCACTATGAAAACACAAAAACAATAACTTTACACCTATTTACATCCCATACAATGAACCCTGACGAAACTTTCAAAATAACCCCTAGTATACACCCTAGAACCCAGTAGAGAATCTCCAAAATAAAGTTCATCTTAAATCCTGGAGGGCGAAAAGATTATAATTCCCTTCTTTGTTGTTTATATAGAGAATATTTTTTGGAAACAGTTTCGTCTTCACAGTTGAGGCTGTTATATCTGCAGATGACGTAAAATCGATTTGAGCACAAATTGGGGGCTCTGCTGTCACTTTCGTTCTTACTTGCTGCTTTTACTTACAAACAGCAGAAGACGAAGACGGAAGAGAAGGGGTGCCACGTCGTTGGGTTTTGGTTTTAGGGTTGCAAGGATTTATTTACGAATTACTATTTGGATTGATAAATGAAGTATTTTTATTTATTGAAAACGTAGTTAGTTATAGTTTTTATTCAAATGCCAACTATAATACAATGTGTACATAACCGTTATCTATTAGTGTATTTTTAACAGAATTGATAAATTTGTATAAAGCTTTGATATTGTCATACATGTAGCTACAATCATCGTTAGATAAATCCAAATAGTTATTATTATCAATTCATTCCAAATACATATCTCTTTCAAATTGAAATATATCACATTCAGGAATTACATGTTTCAAGGTTAATTCAAGGTTACAGTTACAATATTCACATGTTATATATGGTAAATCTATTATTTTATCACCATCAAAGTAAATGTGACCCTTACTCTGATTTCAATTTAAAAACAATAAAATGATTCAAAAGGAAATAAGATATTATGGAAATCTATGTAGTTATATTCTTAACCGTAATATTTCAGTAAAAATCTTACATCTGTTCTTTCTGTTGCCATACAATCTTATGAAAAAACATCAGATAATGGGCAAAGAGTATAGGTCTTTAAGTGAAATAATACAGTTATGAAAGATTAACAATTCTCATATATAATTTATATAAATATCATAGGTTATTATATTACGCTGCATATTTTTGAAGAGTGTGGGATCCAACAGTCAACCTTTGGTATACATAATTCTTCCAGGATATGTCGAAGACAGTCTTCTGTTTATGTGCACCAATATTGAAGGGTACCAAATCAGACTCTTATTGTTTTGAAGACTTATTTAGTATTTTCACAATAATTACAGAAATGTTACATAATGCTTTTTTCAAGTAATTTCATATACTTTGACCTCACTATCAACTTAAGTTATAAGTCAAGAAAGCAAATTCGAATCTTTTTTACCGCAATATTCGTAGAAATGAATGCTGAAAAGTTAAAAAGAGAAATTCCATTTCTTCGAACCCGATGTATTTCCTTAAACTTCCTTCAAATTATTTTTGTACCAGCATTAGACACAGGAAAGTACTTTTTCACTTTATTTATATTAATTAATATTATTCATGATATATATTATATTATAGCTGTTTTAAATTTTTATGTTCTCTTGAATTTAATGATTACAATTATGTTACTTTGTATCTTAAAATCGTTTAATTGTTAAAACGAAGTTTTACAGGTCAAACGATCTATCTCCATTTTTTGCAGAGATTTTTATTTTCTTTTGTGAAAGTTTACGGTGGGATGCTGATGCCTTTTCTTTAAAGGGATACTTGCAGCTAAATTGACTTTTCTAATATTATAACATAATATAAGTCTTCTTGATATAAATTACCCATATTATTTTTCTTACCTCCCAAAAATCGCCGGTTGTGAAGATATTCATTCACCTTAGAAGATGCGACAAAACAAGCTGTATAAGGTAGCGAAATAAGCGTGGCCGAAACCGAGTCACCTACTAATATGTGAATAAAATGATTAATTTGATTGTTAAATGAGTTTTGCTACTACTTCATAGATATGCTCTGATATGTATTTTTGCAAGATTGCGAAGATAAGCAGTTCGATTCGTGCTACCTTATACAGTTTCTATCAACTCTTATAAATAGAAATATCTTTTAATCCGTTGGGTCAAAAAGTGTCAAACTTTTTTAAAAATGTATTTTAATAATGTAAAGCACTAGAAAATTACAGAAAACGAAAAATTCATTAGGTGCAGGTAACCATTTAAAAGTTTGTTTCAACACTTCATGTAAATCAAGAAGCAACAAAAACTGATCTGATAAACTTACACATCAAAGCAAGAATAAAAATATTTTCGACTTTTCTTTAAAACAATCTCTTATTCAACCATCACAAAAGTCATGAGAAATTCCTTAACACAGCTAATTAAGACGCACTTTGTAATTAAGAAAAGAAAGCAATTACCTATAAACAATTCTTAAAGTCTCACTCAAGGTATAGCAAGCCCTTAATACTCTTTCGAGAAGTAAATGCTTCGAATTTCCTATTTGGAACCTTCATTTAGAAAAGAGAGAGCCTTTCTATATAAGAGGTTTTTGAAAAGAAGTGTATACTTTCGTCAAACGATTTTATTCGTTTTAGTGTTTCCCTACACCAAAGGTATATACTTTCTACCTGTTGAATTACAACAAGTAGAAAAAGCAGACGATACGGTTCTACTGTAGAAGATGGCTCAGTTTTTTGGGGGGAGAAGAAGGAGAAATATTGGGTCAAGGTTACATAAATAAAAATAGATGAACCATAGGCTTCTTAACTTTTTCTATATTATTATTTGAGATTTATCATATTTCAGTTGGTTTCTAATTTAAAAAGAATTGTCAAAATATTTTCCACAATATGCAATAAACTTATCGCCTGTACTGTATTCCATTATCATAATGGTAGAATAGTGGTCTGTATAATATATACAGTGTATAAGCTTTTAATTCCTTTATAGCATAGCAGTGTATTAAACATTAATAACTTTTAGACAGTATGTTTTCTAACTTCCGTGGAATATCCCGAGGCAGCTTTTGGTTTATTGAAAATAGATATTATAAAGTAAAGTCTTGCTGTAACACAAAGTGTTTTGCTTAGATATTAGAGCCTATAAAATACTGTAAAATGTCGTTAATATACTAAGTGCATCATGTATTTCTTTGTAAATGTATCTCAAATGTTATCATTACTTTTTATAATACTATGTAGTGCTTTATACTCTTTGGTTTTAGGACTGTATGATATAAAGACACTCTCAAAACAATGATAGGATCATAATTAGGGGGCGAAGAAATATATATATTTTAACCCTTAAAATATATATTTATTTATGCACTAAAAAACTGAAATATGTGTTTAAACATTTTTTATACACAACAAATAAATACACTTTGTTGAATTATTTTCATTTAACAATATTATTTACTTCATTACATTTTGGTTGCATGACAACAGTACAGTGGTGAGTCATCAAATATTACACACATTTCGTCTTTCAATATAGCAGGCTGATTTTTCTTTTATGATTATATTTTGCTTGCTCGACATGTTCAACATACTTCGTAAAAATTGCCTGATATCTTCATTTCCAGAATTGATGAAGTTTTATATCCTTTTTGGGCAAAAGTTGGAACAGCATTCTTTTCAACCATTTCCAAAACCCTCTGTTTGTTGCAGAGCCAAGTAAAATAATCGTCATTTTTAAGTTTTCAAGAGAAAAAAACTAAGCGGTTTACATATATAGACTTGCTTCATTTAATAGGAAATTTGAACCACTGTTCCATTTCAGGCATTGAAGACGTACTCTAGTTAGGCTATATAAGAGGTGTGACAAAAAGTTTTATCTTTTCTAAAGTCAGTTTCTTCACTGCTCAGTGACACAATTTTGAAATTTTTAGCACCAAATTGGATGCAAAATATTTCCAACATCAAGTGCATACAATTTCTTCATGTTTTTTTACCTTTCTTAGACATATAGGATTATTATTATCAAAATGAAGATCGATTTCTCACTGACATTGACATTGTGAAGAATTATAAGGTTGGTATTGTGGTCTGAATGACCTATAGTAGATACATTTTACTATTTCTATGAACTGAAAATATTGAAATTCAGAGTAATACACACTTTCTGTCGATTTCTTGATGTTCCATCCATTCCAATAATCTCCAAGATGTTCCAATATGGAAATCAGTGTTGAGCATTATTGTTTGGAAACTTGAAAATATGAACATCTAATTCTTTCGACCAGTATGAAACCATCTTACACAATTAAATTAAATGGTTAAAGCTTTAAAATGAGACCATATATAAAAATCTGTGTATTCTCTCAAAAATTATTGCCTTATATTTGATGACTCACCACTGTATATATCAATATCTACTGGTATTCTAGATGTACTGCAAACTATATAAGTAATATTATTCTGGTATATTATCGCTGTCTTTCAAACTATACAGAATACTAAAAAAACCCTTCAAGCTATCAGAATTACGTATTATATAGTAAAATTATTCTTTAGCGTTTATTATAAATTCTTTAAAATATAACAGTATTATAAGATTACTAATAGTTTTAAATTATCTGTCCTCAAAAACATGTTTGGGGCACAAATTTCTTTTATTACAATTACTTTACAATAATTAAACTTACGACGAATAAAATGAACTCGATCTCTCATTGGAATAGAACACTTGGACACTTTAACTGTTCATATTACATTGATAGTTCATTATGTCTCGTTTAAAGCATGTACTTTCACTAACTTTCCTAATTTCACCAACGAAATGAAACAATAAACAATGAGTGAACAATGAACTCCAATTTCCAATTATTGACTCTAAAACTACACAGTATATTGTTCCAAATACTGTTTTTATTGGAATGATTATGTGATACTGATACAATGTGTATCGTATACAGGGTGGTTAAATAAATGGGACCCTGGAAGTTTCTATAGCAACAATAGCAGTTATTTTCCTCTACAGCACGAACAAAAATATATATTAAAAAAAAAAAAAATTATTTTGCAATTATTCATACATTATAACATATCTATCTATTACTCATTAACAACCTTTTTCTTGTCGTATTTACATAATAAGCTATATTTCTTTTTCCTCTACAAACTGTCATTCACGCTCTATTTTCTTTGTAAATCCGCTGCGGTCGGAATTCGATAATTATATATTTAAAAAAAAAAAGTTTTTTTTATCCATTGTTTTTTGAATTTATATTAATTTTTTCTTTATTGTTAAGATCCTGATGATGGTTCTGCGAGGCCGAAACAATTGTCGAAAATTAAAGATATATTTGTTGAGAAGAAGCCTATTATTGCTAATTTTTTTTAGCTCTTTGTTTCGTCTTATTATTTTCATTATTTTCGAAAATATAACGTTCTATAAAATGCTCCCATTTCTTATCCACCCTGTATATTTCTAATGTGAAGCTGATACACTGTATTCCTCGTTAAGCTGAAACAATATCATCCGTATTATTATTGACATGAATAATTCACTTGAAATCGAAATAGCAGACGACATTATACAGTTAGTTGATTAGAATAATGCATTGTAGATTCAATCATGATGGAAACAAGAGTGAACAGTCTGTTGGCATGTCTGTATATAGAGAATATTTATTATTTTGTCATTGAACGAATGGGGTAATGTCATAAGTAGGCCATATGATTAAAATTAGAAATATCTTTAATTTTTTTAAAGTTGTGGTTGTGGGATTTAAAACTCTCGGGTCTTTATATAGATTTCTTGCAGCTCATTTTTTATTTATTGTTTTATTTATTTAAAGAATGACTAATATTGTTTTTGACCAAAAATTAACATTATATTGTAAAGTTAACCATTATTTTAACTTGACGTAATTATATTCTCAAAAATAAGAAAAGGAATTATCACAATATAACATTCAATTGCCATTCTTTCCTTAGCCACAAATATTTTTATTCAGTGACTCATATTGCTTAATGCGACTCAGACAAGGGCTCAATTGGTTCACAGATGACCCGCTCTAGCTCACCGAGACTGATCATGACTCAATGGCTCAGTTAAATTTAGTTACCAAGTTAGTGACTTACTTCGATTCTGTCCAGAGTCAACGAACATCTAATAACGTCAATTTTTCCTCACTTCTTTTTTGTTCTTGAATTTTTTATTCTGATACACTCATTCTCAGAATTTCACGAATATTGAAAATCCTTAATATAAAATTTCACAATTTCATTAAAAGTGTTCCTTCGGGAATATTGTCAAGAAGTATTATTTCATCTTCAGTATATGTAACAGTCAGAAAATTGATTTTTTAAGCTCTTTTGAACTAACGACGTAAGTTGGAAAATAATTCAGTAGATATTTTAATTTGAGTCAACTCTTTTTTTTATTAATGTTCTCGTACTGAACATTTCTTTTAAAATATGAAATACTTCAAATACGTTATATGCAAAGCAAAACAATATTTGCATTATGCCAACTGGTGAATCGAGATCATGTCATTTTCTTGTCCAGTTTACAGCACACATTGTATATATTTTAAAGCCATTTTTTTCCAAAACTCGACTCGAGTCTGTCTATACAGGAGCACCGTTTGCAGTACTTATTAAGTTTAAAAAAAATATAAATAACATTAAATGATATTACACGTTTCAAAACCATCATCTTTTTAAAAGACAAATTTATTTAGAAATATCTCCGAAAGCATTGTTGATTGCACTGCAAACGGGAGATAAGGTCTCTGAATAATAATCAAAAGACGTCCTTCAAAACCGTGTCGTTCTACGTCATATCGTGTATGATAATAATGTTGAAAATGGTTGCTCTTTGGAACTTTTGTCGTTGCTTGGGTAGGATATATAATAATAATAAGAGTGTGTAAAAAGCAGGATGTTATGATTATGTTCGAGTAGTGTGTATAGTATAGGGTAAAGTTTAGTTAGGTCAGGGCTGAGAAATGGAAATTTTGTTGAAGTGTAGATGTGTTTTTATGGAACTAGCATATCAAGTTATGATAATTTTTTTGAATTATTATTATATTAATGGATTTGTAAGAATATCAAAGACGCGCATTTCACTACACGAAATAATCCGCCCAAATCTGCAAATACGACGGATGTTTTTATTGTTTCACAACCTGTTTCAAATCTACACAATCGGATTATTCTGAATACAAACAAATCGAAATAAAAATATTATCGAGATAAACATATATGAAATTTACATTATCAAATATATTAAAAAAATTAAATTCTATGAGCTTCATCACCAACATTCTAATTGTACAAACTACTAACATATCATTATAGGCCTACCATATTTTTCTCAATATTTATAGGTGATAAGATGATGACCACCATTCTCCCCGTTTGTTTGTATGAAGGGTACTTTCGATATGAGATCCCTATAATATTCAGTGAAATACTGTATTATAAAACATTTAAATTAACTTTGTGAGTTTTGCTTTTGCTGCTTTTAAATGTAGCCTATGGTAAATAATTAGCAATACATTGCAGTATTGAAATAATCGAATTATTTTGATATTCTAAAATTTGAGAAATATACTTCAGAAACTTATAAGAATATTTAAAAAGTAACGTTTCTTCGAAATCAGAGGCCATTTACCTCTTAGCTTTTACACTATCCTACATAACAAGTTCTTAACCGTAATAAATTTATTAGAAAACGCAGTAACAATAAAATCCTACACTTCTCTGTCTAATGCACTCATTCTCCTCCCTCCCCTTCCTCCCTGAGGAAGTTCTATTTGACCATTAGCTCCCTCCTAAGGGATGAGATTATAACATGAACGGATTAAGGGATACCTGAGGCAGGAAATTGGGAATATTTCAACTATTAAAACATTTTGTAATAAGTATCTTCTGCTGGTGAAAAGTCATGTTTCATCTCTGTAACGAGATATTGAAGAGAGAGTAAAAGATTATTATTAGCGAAAGTGTTTTGGAAACAGCGAAGTTTTTGGTTTGGTTATAAATACCAGTTCCAAAGTACAAAGTATTTTTACATGGCGATCGTGAAATTTTATCCCTTGAAGGTTTCTTATTTAAACTTATACACTGATTTCGAAAAAAAAAAAGAGTTTGGGTAACAAGTTTAGTATAGCTTTAACAGTGCTCAATACTGCCATGCGAAATGGGTGTCCAAAAAAAGACTTTTTCGAGGTTTTTCAGCGTTATTTCGAGTGTGCTCAACTGTATTATAATTTTGCTCCAAGGGGTAAAAAGGAAAATTGTGTGCAGTTTTAGTCACCACACACAAAGTTTAGTTCATGTGGATAGATTGTTCGGAAATTTTGGAATTAGGTAAAAAAATCTGTTCTAAAAATTATTGAAAATCTGTGTACATGAACTAAAGTTTGTATGTGGTGAATGCACACAATCTTCCTGTTACTCCTTGGAGCAAAATTCTAATGCAGTTGAGCACAGTCAAAATAAAGCTTTAGAAAAAGTCATTTTTTGGACACCCATTTCGCGTGGCAGTATGGAACACCGTTAATGTAATACTGAAAACATAAAGACACTGCGCGGATGCATGGATGTAAGGGTTTGTGCTCTCTTGACCCCGAATCCTAGTTTAGACGTTGCGGTCAACATTATCCTCT
>JAQIWE010005146.1:0-10183 GCA_034698565.1 Campodea plusiochaeta
AATTTTTGTATTTCGCTAAATCCCTATCTTATAACATGCTGGGGGATAGATTTGTCCCTCAGCATGTTATAAGATAGAAATTTACCGTTTTATATTTTTCGTTAGAAATTTTCAGAAGTTATTTAGATTCATTAAAACATCATTTATTCAAAATTACACATTTCTGTGAACCAAAATAAGAAAGTACGATGTCGATGTTGACTACCCTTTCTGCAAGTGAACATTATCAATACCTACAAATTCATGTAGTTTTATGATTTATTAGAAATTTTAAAATAACTGAGTCTACATTATATGATAGGATCAATTTATGTAACTTTCTTTCAGCATGATGATGTTTCCAACATGTCAAAGATAATTTACTTCTTATCATGTCAATAATAACAAGGATGATTTTAAGACTATTACCTTTCTAATGAGTGATTGATGACAGATAATATAAAGTTTGCAATTATAATGAAAACAGTCATCATGAATATTATAAAAGGTCTTTAATCTCCTGGATGAAAAGGTAGTCATTTGCATAGTCCCGACTCTCCAGAAATGTAAAGTGTTTACTTCAAACATCATTTACTTTCTCCAGTTGTTATTGTAATGGGATTTAAAGAAAAGTGAAACTTTACATTTCTGATATGTTCGTAATATATATATGTATGTGATGTATCATGTTTCTCCATCATAATTAAGTCTCGTAGATATTTTTACGGCGTCATTTTAGATTTTCAAATGTCATTCAGTATTTTACAGTTTATGAGTTTATTACGGTAATAGTTAAAGGGACTGGACAGCCAATTTTCTACTTTATGAGTTTTTTAATAGAATTTTCAATTGAATTTTTTGATGATTTTTGAAAAAAAGAATGAACAAAATTTGTCCAGCCATTTTGGAGTTGGAGATACGCACACCTAAAGTTCACAGATAACTAACCGAGTTACCTGTGAACCTCTATCGCAAAATCTTTCGGAGCTCATAACTTCTGAATAGTAAGTCGGAATTTGATCATTCTTTTTTTAGGAATCTTAAAATAAATTTATTTATTTAATAAAAGCAATTTCGTCATTTTGAAGATATTAGATTCTGAGATCCAAAAATTCACTTCACAGGTAACTCCTGTCATGCTGTGTTTTACAAATGTCCATATCTCATGAACGGAAAACAGTAGAGTGATAATTTTTTTTACCAAAAAAAAAAGTACCATCAGTGCAGAAATCTATTTCGCTGTCCAGTCCCATTAAACTATTTCTTAGTTGTAATAATTAGATAAGTCATATTTTACAAATTGATACCAACGAAATATTTCTGATATTGTGAGGTCTGCAAACGAATTATTGAAATCAATGATTGAGTGATTCTCAATGGAATATATTTCTGTTTATTATCTCGTTTGTGCGGTTCAGAATATAAAACAGCACTAGATCGATTCCGCATTTCACGGTGATGAAAATTAATGTAAAGTAGTATCTGCTTACTGCTGTTAATTCAATATAGTTAGAGGTGAAAAATGCTTGTGTTCAATTTTCCTTTAGAAAAAAAAATTAACATTAGTTTAACAGTTTTTTTTAAACCTTTACCATTCACAAAATATGTGTATACGGTATAATAACTGACAACGTGTTTTTAAGTTATAATTTGTACAATTACGTATAATGTCAAAGTTGTTTATGCCAATTATATGCAACTCTATTTCGCAACAAGAATTTTAACCGTACAAATATAACTTTTACTTCAGAATTACCAAGTTTATATATGTAATTAGACAAGAGTATACGTTATAACAAAGTTCGGTTAAAAGTATCGTATAAAAACGTCTCTGGAATTGCTGCTTCCATTTTCCTAATATGTTTCATATAGACGTATATACACTCAAGACTCTGGAGACTTCACTTTCTACTACTCACTGTACAGTATGTGACCTGCCTTCATGTGTGCTTATTTCAATGAAAGTACGTCGTCTTTTCTAGTTACTCAATACTCAAAGTTTGAAAGTAACTTCTATAACTTTACAAATAAATACATATCGTCGACAATTTGGAAGAATAAAATAAATTGTTAGAAGAAGAGTAGTGATTTTACATGCTTGATAATAATATTGATTGTCACTTATCTATATTTTTCAGTATACTTCTCGATTCATGCCAACGGTGTCATCGTTTCAATTGAGTTTTAGCAGTCATAAAATTACTATGTTACATACATGTTTTCTTAGTTTGTCAACACGTTTTTCAGATCAGAGAAATATAATAAACTGTATAATAATAATAAATTCGCAATTACAAAACTACAATGTTAAGAACTTGCTGTTGAAGCTTGAAAAAAAAAAAAAAAAAAAAAAAAAAAGTGATTGCATTATTGTTGTTTATGCACCATGATGTTATTTTAATGAAGAAAAAAAAGCTTCGTTGGAAATTGCCTAATATATTTGAAGCTTTTTATTGAAACAAAGTTATCGCCAATATAAATTATACAGTTGCTGTGCAGATGCAATTTGCACGAATAAATTTAACTGTATACACTTCTTGACTATATACTTCTGCTGTTGGAAGATGATAATCTCATTTTCATTTCTCTCGAATTTACTCGTGAGAAGGAAAGGAAACGAAATACATTTTCACTGTATGATAGCATTAATGAGAGGCATCCAAGCTGTAATATTGTATATCTATTTTTTATTACTCAAGGCACTACTTTAGTTAGATTATTTCCATAAAATTCTTTACATGTTTGTGCTCTTTTGACTACTCTGGCTTCATTCCAATTTGAACATAGCTACTGCTGTGTGTCCAGACATGTTGAAAAACTGATGCAGTGGATTTTTATTGTTGTCCTCTTTTAAGGTAATTTTTGTATCTTATACAGAAAAGAATATCACAATTTGTTGATGTTGGAAGAGTTATAGAAGTTTTCCAAAAGAGAAGTATCAAAATAAAAGAATCCAAGCTGTACTGCCTTAACAAATCAATACATTATTTTGAGAAACCGAAAGAGATCTACTGAAGTGTTATTATAAAGGGACTTGACAGCGAAATAGATTTTCTTTAAGTTTATTGTACTGATAGTAATAATTTTGCTATTATTTTGGGTATAAAAATTATCATCCTACTATTTTCCAATCATGAGATATGGCGATTTGTAAAAACCAGCATGAGCGGAGTTACCTGTGAGGTGAATTTTCGAATCTGAGCATCTAATAAGTTCACAACAATCAAATAGTTTTTATTATATAAATAAAGTTATTGTAAGACTTTAAAAAAAAAGAATGATCAAATTCCGACTTATGGTTCACAAGTTACTTATATTTTGAGATAGAGGTTCACAGGTAACTCAGTGACTTATCTGTGAACGTCGGGTGGGTGTATCTCTAAAATGGCTAGGCCAATTTTGTTCATTCTTTTTTCAAAAATCATCAAAAAATTCAATAGAAAATACTATTAACAGAACTCAAAATGTAGAAAAATGTCTGTCCAGTCCCTTTAAAGCAGGCGGCAGAAGTCAAATTGTTAAGTTGTACCGAAATAAAGATAGATTAAATAATTCATCGACAACAGAATGTCACAAACCATATCTGTTGTCATGGATCTGAAACAGAATTCACACGTTCACGCCCCCACATTTTGTCAGATTTCGAAACGATTATGAATAATTTCAGTTTCTTCTCAACACTCTGTAGAGAATATATTATAACTGTAATATTCTCTACTACAGAGCCGGATGTTTCTTTCCTGTTTTTTCTTCTTCAATTTTTCATTTTTCATTTTTTTTTTCAGAAAAAAAGTAATAATGAAGGAGGAAGATAAAGACTGGGTCAATGAAAATTAATGTTGCTGCTATAAATAGAATATAGGATCATATATTATATTTTAACATTTTTTAAATACATTACAGATAGTGATACAGGAAACCTTATAGGTTGTCTTAAATGAGATTAATTTTTCTGTATAAACAAGTTGAATGATAATTTTTTACAATTTAAGCACGATAACACTCACATAAGCTTCCGAGTGTGACAGGACTCAAGAATAAGTGACGTCAGATAATGTTAACATGCTTTAAGAGAGCGTCATTCAGTTTATTGAATATTCATTGTGGGATTCCTGTTGGGATTAGGATTCTGTTATATTATGTGATTCATATGAGAATTTTTGTGCTATCTTATGTATTCCACCTCATCTTACTATACACATATACTTTCTGCTGTGTTTAAATTTTTCAGTGCTTCACGTATTAATGATCAGCAAAATGAAAATTCCGTTGGTCCTTAGTTATTTTTATGAATAGGTTCAAACATTAGAAATTTACAAATGAATACCTCTTTATAAGAGGATTTAATCGTACTCACTTTGATATTTGCTTACACAAATAAAAAATCCCTTTGGAAAATGCTCTTTTATATATAAAAAAAAATCTGTACAGAACGCAGCTTATTTATATCTACAGTATAAATGAAATTATGAATACAGTAATGAATCTAAAAAAACACCTTCATTTGAATGAGAATAAAGAATACATGGAATGTTAAAAACTTGAAGGCTTTCATCGTAAATAAACTAAGTATCATTCATACCTTTTAACTGTTCATTCAACTTTTGCAACTTTTACATCTTGATAAAAGCACCTTTTTTCTTTATAATTTTTCACAGAATTTCCTCTTTGATCAGTGATTTCATTCATATGCGTAAATTTAATATTGAATGGAAGTATGCTTAAGAAATAAATGATATTTTAACGAGCAATAAGAATTAAATATATATTTTTAGCAATGAAGTTAACAATGCACTATCCACTATGTTAGAAATATAAGTCTTTCTTAGTACTACAAAAATATGGAAATATTAGTTGTAAACTTGTAATATGGTATTTATCATTTTTTATCTTCTGTGAGACTGAAATTGAAAATATACTACAACAGTTTACATGTGTAGGTGGAGGCTTGTTTGTTCAATATTAATACGCAATTTCTAAAACTACATTTTGGATATAACAATATAACTGTTTTAATACATTAATGTTATCATGATGGTATTATCATAGTTAAAAATCCAAATGTATATATATTATTTACATATAATTTATTAAATTTCTGCTTGGAAATACACTTATCTGTATTATTGAATTTTATTTTAATTTCTTTACATTACGTGTCATATGTTTACTTATGTTGGTGTGTTATATTTTGGGTGCTTATAAAAAATGTTAAAATATGTTTAATTTGTATTAATTGACTGATGACTGCAAGTCTAATAAAAACTTCTTTTAATCTTTCATTATATACAAATAACTTTTTATTGAAAACAAACAAAATGTGCTATGAACCTTTTCAAATTGCTATACTATCTTAAGATCCTACGAACATTACCAGTTTTGCTGAGCGAAAGAGAATGTGAAAGATTGAGATTATAGTAAACCTGCTGTATATATTTTAAGGACATTACTGAAGTAGATGACAGATTATGTTGTAGAGGCATATGGGTTGTATATGCATCAGGATATGATTTTATCCAATCTTCACATACGCTTCAGGCTGGTTGAATATTCAATTCGATTTCGAGAAAGATTTTCGTAACTGACGAAATATCGATATTCAATTTTGCGCCTTTTTCTCGGTAGATTTGTTGACAATCTGACATTTTAAGCTGTGCTCTTAAGATGTACTATAACTAATAACACACTGAAAGTTATTATACTTATTTCAATAGACCTAAACGTGTATAGTTTTTTCAGCGGGAGATCCCGTTTTCCCATACACGTCCCGTTTCGCTTTCTTTGTTCTCCATTGTACTAGCGTGCTCAAGTGACCTTTAATCTGTGCTGGAAAACGGGACCTCCGGCTGAAAAATAATGGGCTTTTAATAATTTACAATATTTGCAGTTATTTTCTTGCATTTTGAAAGTCGACTGTAATGTTGGAGAACTAAAATCTCATGGGAATTTATCTCACTGAAAATATATTGATATTTTCCATTTCTCTCTCTATTTTGAAGGAGAAAATACTGGGTAATCTAAAGCTTTCTTGGTATATACGAAAATGAGGTTTCGTTTAGGGAATTTGATTTCTGTAAGTGGTTATAAATTTTGATAAATAGATAACTGCTGAAAAAAAGTTTACTATTCTAAATCCGTGAGTTCAAAGTTATCCAGTATTAAAAAAATTATCAAAACAATACAGCATAATCTGAATTGCATTGACAACATTAAACAATATCAATTTAGAAAACTGAAATAGTACAGTGTCACGTAAAAATAATCACCTAATTGGAATACCGGCACTTATGTGGAGTCATATATTGTCAGTTTAATGTTTTTTAGCGTTTATGGTGATATCAAATTAGGTTAGACAGGCTAATTTAACTCGACCTAACCAAATCAAAAACAAATAGCAAATCACCACAATTATTTGTCGAGTTCAACATTGTGATTAAAGACAAAAAAATAATAACATCAACCAAATCTGAAAAAATCGGAACCGTATAACATAAACTGCCTAACTTTCCATTGAGGAAAGTGCTCACCTCTGAATGGAGAATGTTGCTCTAAAAAGAGTAAGTTGTTCCGGTAATAGCACCTCATCAGTTCATATGGGCAATCATAACGCACTTTACGTTAAACAAATAACCACTAGTGTCATTCACAGTAGCTAAGGTACTTTATACACACCGAACCGACAAATTGGATGATACTTGTTTATAGATAAATGAAGACATGGATGCTGAAAGACAAATTTGACTAAAGTAGAATAAAGAGAATATTTTATAAGAGGTATTTTTTTTTTTCAATTGTAACTACTGAATTACTTAAGATAAAATAACAAAACATTTATAATATTGTATTGTTATTTGTGAACTGTACAATAATGTTGATGTGTATTATGTTTCTAACCTAACATGATCAAATTCGTCTTCACAATACTAAAATTAACTAACAAAAGTAGTGTAAAGATTACTATACTTTCGAAGGTTTTTGCATAATTCTATGCTAAAAAGACCTTTTAATGTTGTACCTATGATAAAATCTCAAAACAAATAGCTTAATCTCTCACCGACCTTGTTTTTAAAATCATTGTAACTCTCTGCTGGTAAATACGTATGAAAGAATGATTTGATTGCTTGTAACATGATCCTATATGTAATCCATGGAAATCCCTAGGTTACAATCTCGTTTATTTTTCTTCTTCATTCATTCATTGAGTTTAATGGACAGAGACGTAAATTAAATGATTTGGGATGTAGTTGAAGAGTTTAGCGTAAAACCACGTTTAATTCACTGGTGAAGAGAATGTTGATGAGTTAGCTTTGTTCATTGTGAAATGTGAACGTTAAATCAATTATCAATTAACGATATGGAGTAGTATATGCATATTTTTTGCTGTTCTAAGTACTGTGAATGTAAAGTTATTTGAGAAGTGCTTTGACAAAAAAAAAACTAAAATACTTCGTAACAAGGGAAAATAACATAGCATTTCGTACAATAATCGCGATATTAGAGGGAACCATGAACAACAACGTCAAAAAAAATATTGAAAAAAAAAATGGTGTTCTCTTTTTCCCTTAATTATAAACTACTTCCTGGTTTTATCACTTCCAGGTCACGTGTCGTAATCCTTTTAATAAAACTGTGTGAGACCTGACCAGCTTTCAAACTAAATCGCGATAAAAAATATACTAAAATCTCACCTCTATAAATATGAAATTCCCTTTCATAAAATCAGTTTCGATAAGGAATTTTTTTTTAATCAACAGTTGATTAAGATGAGGAAATCGAGGAAAATGATATATCTTTGTAGAAGAATATAATCATTCTCTTTTCTGATAATAATTAACTCCATGGTTCGATCAAAGGGAATATCTCAAATCTCAATTAACGAAGGAACCACTTGGTTTACGGTTTATAGAAGACCTCACGTTTTTTCCGATGTTCTATTTTTCTAGGAAGAAGTCTCATTAACTTCTTGTTTGTCTCAATGCATTCAATTAACTAATTAGAATGTCAACATTGTGTGTTTACGTTACGACAAATTGCCATATCTCACTCGTTGTGAATTAGAGAAAGAAACAATTAGGAAATTACTTTTTCCACGTTGAAGATATATCAAATTTCCAACGTGGTCATTATCTCATATAAGATATATACTAAAAGTTAACACTCAAATCTCATTATGGTACGTATAATAGGATATATTCTCTTACAATGTTAGTCTTATTAGCCTTCAAATTACTCCTTAAGTTTTTTTTAATATTATTTTACTGGAGTTAAAAGAAGTTAACTTTAATTAAGTCTGAAATGGTGTACTATATAACTTATCAATAAATATTAGCAAGCATTACAATATTAAAGAGTTACCTGCTCCTAATGAATTTCTCGTTTTCTGTAATTTTCTTGTACCTTACATTGTTAAAACGAATTTTAAAGAAGTCTGACATTTTTTGACCCAACGGATCAAAAGATATTTCTATTTATAAAAGTTGGTAGAAATTCTGCAAGATAGCACAAATCGAACTGCTTATCTACGCTACCTTGCGAATATATACAAATTAGTCACTGAAAAACGCACATCAGAGCATATCTATGAAGAAGTAGCAGAATTTACTTAACAACAATGCAAATTAATCATTTTATTCGCATATCAGTAATTGTCTCGTTTTCGACCACGCTTGCTCCGCTACCTTAGAGCTTATTTTCTCGCATTTTCTAAGGTGAATATCTCTACAACTGGCTATTTTTGGGAGGTAAGAAAAATAATATGAGTTATTTATATTAATAAGACTAATATTATGCTATAATATCAGAAAAGTTAATTTATCTGCAGGTAACCCTTTAAAAAAGTTATTTTCAATTCAGGAAAAATAATAATTGTAGTTAGAGTAAGTTATAGAACTATTACTTATTATTTTTGAATGATATCAGACATCATAATATCATAAATTACAAGCAAGTAACATATAATGACTTTACCTATAAAACGATTATATTTGTTACTCGTTAGTCCGAGTACAAAATTTCTGGTCAAGCAATGGAACTCTCAAATACAGGAATCTAAACTTTAGAGGACGATAATATAGGCAGATTAATAATCTAAAATGCTGAACACATAAACATTTAATTTCTCCACTTTCAATTATTAAAATGCGAAATGTAGTGAAAATCAGAGATCACAGTCAAAATTTAATAAGTTGTGAAAAAAAATAGGCCTATAGCAAAATTTTTCTCTCCATAGAAATCAATTTATTATGTTTACAAATACATAATACTGTTATAAACTATAAAGCTGTATATAAGGTAAAATAAACGTACTCTTGAAAGTTTACACACCGTAAAGCAAGAATGGTTATGCACTGTCAGATAAAGTGTACACAACAGATCATAGTTTGTAGTAGAGATCTGCAGTGTAATATACTATACCACTATAACAAGCTGAAGGGACTGAAGTGATGGACAGTGACAGTCTCTAATTGAGTTGTGATTAACTTTTAAAATTAGTCGGATTGAGGGCTAAGAAGTGTAGCATGTACCGTATAATTTATGCAAAACTATATACCTGCAGATATAGGATTATTGCAGAAGTTTTTATAGTGATTAGTTTTGTGAATTCCATAAGTCGTACATTTATGCATATAGAGACTGTGACGTTGTGTTATAGTTCGTTTCATTTTAATTAAACTCCACATTTAACCTTGAACGATGCATTGTTAATGTAATACTTCCTTATTTTTGAATTTTTTTGATATGGCTAAGTTGAAGAATGATGTTGATAATGCCGTTTTTATAAGTTAAACTTTAAATGTGAACAATTTAAGCGGATATAATATGAATAACACAACGAGGTGTTTCCTAAAAACTAACGTTGTGGAGTATAATTCATGTGAACCAAACAATATAATGTGAGAAAATAGCGGTGTTTAATACGAAATGTAAATAAAGTATATACAGTATAGTGTTAGAAACGCGTAACCAAATAATCATCAGTATAATGCTATAAAGTACTCGCATGTAACAGAGAGAAAAGAGAGAGAGAAGTTATCGACTTTGGTAGAGAGACTATATGTACAGTAATATAATTATTCGATTCTCTATCATCATCCACGCTCATTGTTAACATACAGAGAGAACAATCAGTTTATTGAGGCTTAAGCTTATCAAACTTTCAAACATAAATATAAACCTATACACAGTACATATCATTTTATAGTAT
>JAQIWE010005147.1:0-10182 GCA_034698565.1 Campodea plusiochaeta
TATGCTGAAACCCAATGTTGATTCTGGACAGAGGACTCTTAAATTACATGGTGGTTTATTGAGCCTTTAATAATGAAATGATAGTTACCATTTTATTAAATAAAACTGAGAATTGAAAACGTAATAATTCGGTTTTCAATTTCTTATTATTTGATTTCTCATTACTATATATCTTCCAAACTATAATGTAAAAAAAATATTGAGTATATCCGTGTATTTTACTACTGCTGGTTGTAAGAGTAAGACAGTTTCAGGCGTGGACAACAATTATTAATTGACCTATGAATTTTATAATCTTATAAACCCAATCAACATAAGTCAAAGTTATAAATGTCAAAATAAAATAATAATAAATTGTTGATATCTTGTTATTATATTTAAAAGGAAACCACAGACCCACAAATTACAATATCTTTGGAAAAAATATTAAATTTCATTCTACTCGCAGTTCAACACACTATAGCCAGTGCAATAATTCAATGAACTCCATTATAAACGTCGTCCGAACACTTTTACACAGATAACACATCGCCCCTTGAGTACACATGTATTCTCTTTAGATTGTTATCATTGACAATCAATTTCCTTTTTATCAAACTCACACTGTGGCAAAAATAGCAGCGGTAGTTATAGTATAGAAATAGTAACTGCAGAGTTAAAATCTTCCATTTGACTCAGTGTACTACAGCAAATAAAAAAACCCATTGGACTATTGTTTCGGACGAAAATGTTTTCATGGTGTCAACGACCGTTTAGAATACATTCGAATTCCCATGAGTGCATCACTGGTCGATTGCTTCCGATATTCGATTTCCGAAATCACTTGGTAAAAGATTTGTGGCGTTTATTTACCATTCTTTTGTTGTATCATGCCGCCATTTTGTAAGTTGTACGTAGGATGTACGAGAGAGAAAAAAGTCTTTTACTTTGTTATTGTTGAGTCAAAAGACCAGAAGGCAACAATGGGGTAGTAGGGGGACGATGAACTTTTACGACTGGATGGCTGGAGGCTGATATAGGACCTAGTTCTTCAGAAGGAAGAAAATCTCATTGTAAATATATACAGTGTGGGAGTAAAAAAAGTGAACGGCTATACCAGAAAGTTTTGGGTTTAACCTGGTTTAGAGAAAATGGAAATTAAATCTATGTTCTTTAATTTGGAATCATAATTTAATAAATAAATGAAATAGAAGCAATAAAAAAATTGACATTGTTAATGTCTATAACTATTCCATATTACATGAAAGTTTTTCCGTATAATGAGATGCTATTGGCGATTTTTAATAATTCTCACAGAACAGAACATAAATTATGACGTAATTAACATTACAAAAGATGAAATTCAATTCTCGTAAATGCTGATGAAGTCAATTAAAGCTCGCCCAGACTCTTCAAAGTTTATAACTTTCTAAATCATTCCATTAATGTTTTATTTTGTTGTTTTATTGAATCCTTAATCTTCATTATCGTATCGTAAAAATAAAAAAATAAAAGAAAATAGGATATTCAACAAATGCCAGTTCATATTTCCAAAACGACATGCTCACATATTCCGAAAGTACAAAACGATCTAACATTAAAATCTATTTCAAGATTTCCATTCCATTTTATTTTCCAATACATATTTTTGGCATCTCCTATACAGATTTTATTTTCTTGCGTGAAAATCAATTCCCCTCTCTTTTTTTTTTAAAGAATCTGTAGTCAGCGGCTGGTAGCCTGCAGGTGTCATGTTCTTTTTTCATATGACGACATCATATGAAATGCAATATCATTTGCCAACAGCAACAGCGGCGTGGAGCACAATTGATAACGGCGGCTCAGGTTGTACTCAATGGATTGGTAGCGGCTCAAATATCCACAAAGAGATTGAATATAATTTTAGGTTCGGGTTATAGAAATAGGTCGTTCAACCCGGGAGCTATTTATGTGACCTCGATGTTTTGGTTAGACGGAGAACGGGAATATCGTATTACTTTTCCGAGTTCTACTTTTCTTTTATTAAAAATTTGTATTAGAATTTTTAAATGTAAACATAATTTATATTGCATATAAAATTGGATGTGCCGCACATAGTAATACGTAAGGAATCTGTCCTCATATACTTTTTTTTTTATTAAAGTAGTATATCTGCATTTTTTTTTTAAATATGCAGTAATTTCTGATTAGTTAACTTTTGTTTACAGAACAGATGAAATTAATTTCAGATATATTATATTGTAATTAATTATAAATGAAATGTTTTTTAACTGACTACTTTGCATTGGAAATATAAATTAAGAACAAGAAAAATTTATTGTAATTATGTTTTTGCTACACGGAATGACTTTTCACCAAAGCAAATACTGTTAAACAGTACATTATAAGAGGAGAAAATATGATGAAATGACGCTGAATATTAATTATCCATTTCCAGCATATTCACTTGAAATATACTTCTCCGCTGACCCGGGAAGATGAGTTACTGACTCAAAAATATTGTAAATGATTTATTTATAAATGGCTGAATGCTATCCTACAATTAAGCTCTGATGAAGCTGCAGAAGGAGATATTAGTTGAATAATGCAACATCGGTGGTTAAAACTGACTGAGGACTATGGGAGTGAAACAGTTAATAGTTCTCATGTAAAGAAAATAAGGAATAAGTTACGCTACTTTTTATCTAGGAGTTGGGCACTCGAAAAAACGTTGTACACCTGATTTCGTCTAAATTCGGATGATTTCGCATTGGTTAAAATTGTAACGAAATCACGCGAAAACAAAGGAAATCAAGAGAAATCAAACGAAAAAAATGCTGTTTGTATTTGCTTGATTTCGCTTAATTTCGGCAGACCTTGTACACCGGTTTCGCAAGTTCGCAACCTCTCGCTTTTTATCGTCGAGATGAAGTAGTTAGTGATAAGACGCAATATGAAGGGGAAATGTATTTACAGTATGCAAGGTTTGAAAACAAATTAAAGCAGCTTAAATTACAAAATCCAGTTTCCATACTTCTCCTAAAACCAGATTTTCTCCTAATGCTTATTGAAATACAAAGTACTTCCTTATTCCAAAACTTTAAAGAATTCTATATTAATCTTCCTTTTATTAACTGTTACTCCAATACCTACGCCTCCTACACGTACACGCTCTAATCCCTCTCCTTTCTTCGCTAACGTCTTATATAGAAATCCAGCGATTAAATACCACTAAAAGACCTTCCTAACGAAAATCCTCTCGAATTTGAAAGCACACGAGACTAGAGTTGAATAGCCTTAATGGAGGGAACCAATCAAAAACGAGAGACAAGTAAATAGGAAATAGCATTAAACTCTTTTGTGCCGTTGTTAGTGGTTGTTTTGTCTTCAAATTGGTTGTTCTTGGTTGTTCGTTTCAAGTTGCTGCGACTTTTATTGCAGAATTCAGCTATTGTTTCGAGTTCGGATTTAATACGTTTGAGTTTTCTCTACAGAGTTAAGAAAGATAAATGGAGCTGATAGGTTCTAAATTGGTTGATGTAGTCATGATCCGATTGAAATGAATTCTATAGCATTAGGAGTCAAATCGTGGTTAAACGTTCAAATCATGGTTAAACGTGTATTTTTTCCAGTGGGAGATAGCGTTTTCCGATACACCTGTCCCATTTAACTTTATTTGTTCTCTATTGTACTCGAAATCTCGAAGGAACGATAAGCTGTGTTGGAAAATGGGACGTCACGGTGAAAAAACGCGGCCTTTAATTATGAACATTGAATGTCTATATTATGGTTTTTAAATTTTAGATTCTTATGACAAAAAATAATTCAACTCTAATGATCAACAAATTTTCTGCTTTTTCGTTCAATGATTGTAAAAGAGGTCAGAATGTATATATACTGCGCTGAAAACATTTCGATTCCTTCTATATGTTTTACAACTGATTTTATATTTTTCATATCCATGTATGAAGCGGTTGTAACAATCGTGGATAAAATAATAAAAAAAGATAATTATCTCTTTTGATTCACCTTTGCATAAAGCATAGAGTTAAAATATAAAGATATAGGATCATGCATTCTATAGTTGCAATTTAAAGCATTAGTATGCACATGAAAAGATATCACTAACGATTGCTAAAAGGGTTAAAAATATTTCTGATGACACCCTATCGTATATGATCGTGACTTGAAATAAAATTTGCAGATGAAACATTTCAAAAAAAAAAAATCCAATCAGTTTTTTCTTTCTTTATTCTTTGATGTTAAAAAAATCGGATAGCTGCAATGCATTTATCTCTCTTTTTTTCGGAAACAGCAAAAAATCAGAAACATGATCTTTCCCACATACAAACTTTTCCATCAGCTCCTACAGTTTTTATTACTTTTAATTTGACCTACACCAAAAAAACCTCTTGTAGTAATAATATTACTACTGCAAGAAAAACCACTGAAACTCCGGAAACCTGTACTAAATACCTGATGTACAGTATTACAAAAGCTTCAGGCGACTATTTCATAATGTTTGCATAATCCTGTTAAAAGTTTTAATGCAGCAACATTTACTTTGATGACGTAATAGGATGTAAAATAAAACAATGCTTAGCACACAAAACTAACTTAATGAAAACTGACCCTGTTCATAAATACCTTTACTATTACAGAAACGACGAATTGAATAGGACTTTTTGATACGAGGGGTGACTCACTACAAAAGTTCAGTGGACAAAATATTGAAGTTCAGTTGATGGAGTTCAACAGTGATTAGTGCCCTCTACGAGCTCAAAGAAGTTCAATTTTTTTTACTACAGGAGTTCGGTATCGTTTTCCTGATGGAGTTCGCAGTAAAGTTCATGAACATCAGTATCCTGAGTACAGAAAAATTCTGTGGACTTCACAATGAAGCTCAGTATTCGATTAAAGTTCAGTAAGACTTAGAGTTCAGTTTTTTTAGGGATACCAGTCAAGTTCATCAAAAATATTCGAGTTCATTTTATGACTTTCTCGTAAGTGCGATGAAAATAACACGAGTCAATAATTGAGTTCAAAAATATCAATAAGAATTTATGGAGTTCATAGAGCTAGAAATCAGTTTATTGAGTTTTGGAAGAACTCAGTCATGACTTAACGTTGTAGGAGTTCAAAAAACTTCTGCAGATCTCACATAGAATTTAACTGAATGGAATTTATTAAGATATGTTTTGGCATATCTCTTTTACCTAGTATTTATAACATTTTTCTCTTGAGTTACCCCTCGGAACTCCATTGAAGTCCAGTCGTAGAGAAGAGCATTGTGTTGGTCTTAACAATAATACGAGAAAATGACGTAAAGATAACTTATATATGTGGTGGACGTCAACAAAGAAAAGAAATGTCAACAATGAAGGAAATTACTTCTGTTGAAGGGAAAAAAGTTACAAAAGTTTAGGTTTGTGATGACGAGAGTTGACCAAGCAAACTTATTGTTGTTCGGAATGTTTTAATGGTTTCATATTTCAACTTTCAGTTTACTTTTCACTGTTTTAATATTTTATTCTCATACTTTCGTACTTTTGTGGAGTACTGACGAGACCTGAATGAGAACCATATTATATATAAAGACGTAAGTTAAATGGAAATAAATATTTACAGTACGTAATTTTCATAATGTAATATCCTGTAGTGTCTCCATCGAGTACCCCCGGGTATCCAGGTAGAGGATTGGGTATCGGGTACCCGAACATTTCTGAAGATATGCATTATTTTCACAATAGGGCATGCAATCATGACGATTTTGGTACCATATATGGAAAGAGAGAAACGAGACGAATAAAATAGATGCCAAATTTTTTATTTATATCGTGGTTGGAATGGATTTTACGTTGGCGCCATCAATCGTTCATAATTTCAATTATTAAGAAGTGTTAAATTACAATTTTGTTTATTTCGAAAATAAATGATTCCAAGAATTCAATATCAGGTAATATTATAGATGCTTGAATTAGTCTAGTTGAGCCGATTCAAATGACATATTGCACTACCCTGTCAGACTTATAGGACACGAGCTGTGGCATAATACGGGTAAATTCGGGGAATACCCGGGTATTACTTTCGGGTAATCGTGTATCAAAAAATTTCATGTATAAAACAGAAATGTTCATTTAATTACGATTGTGTTAAATATAACATACTATCAGCACAATTTCACTTAATTAAATTAACTTATGAATAAGTGATCCATTTAAGAGTGCAGCAATCCGTATTATCAACTTTTGGAATGATATAACTGAAAAAAAAAACTGATGCTGTAACCAATAAGCATTTCAGACTTTATTAAATGTCAAAATATAAAAAAATCATTATTTACAAAACTCACAGTGAATTCAAAGAGAGAGTTTTAATACAACAATTTTCCGTGTCTCAGTATCATTTCCTTTAAGTCCTAGCTTACAATACATATCACCATCTGTGATACCACATTTACTTCACTCATAACTGCATCTCAATTTCTCAAATCCCATTGGTTGCTCAACATTCTAACTTTATATAATAAGTTTCTATATAACATCACATGTACTGTCCTCCCATAGTCGGTTAAAGACCCACAAATTCCGTGAAACCGGAAGTATATATTCATTTTTCTTCCGGAAGTTGTTAGTTTGAGTATTGTAGAACTTCCTCAATAATCATTACCTCTACAGGATGTTGTGTATTATGGTGCTTCATGAGTAACAATTACACAATGGTGAAAAACAATGATATATTTATTGTGTTTCTACGAGATTAGCAGTTGTGGGGATTTTCGAGTAGGAGAAGATTGAGGTTATGATATGCTTATATTATAGTTTCATTTATGGATATTGTATTTGTAGTAAACAAAGGAAAATATTGTACGAAGGTGGATCATTTAAGTATTTGAAAATGGTACCTCAGTTTTTTTTAAAAACTGTTTCCTAGTCGACATATATATATATTTCAAAATTATATAACTGCTTGGTGAATATAGAATGATTGGAATGGATGCTTCAAGAAAAAAGTAAGAATAATGATTAAATGTTGTTTCGTTAAATAGCCTGCTAAAACTTAATCACTATCAATATTTGAGACAATAAAAAGAAAAAGTTTTTTCTAGAAAAATATATTTTCATGCTGATCTTTCCCTTTGTTTCTATAAATAACTCTAATATATTCTAGATCTTTCCACATTTTTGTTACTGAAACCAATTTCTTAAGTAACAGAATATAAGAAACCTTTTCAAAAAATCCAACTTTCCCTTTAAAAAATCATCCCAGCACTATCCATATATTTGTGTTCATCCCAGAAATGTAACCGTGACGTCACTATACTTTAAAAGCTCTATTCAAATGGAAGTTGTATGAATGTTGTAGAGTAGGATTTTGAAGATATATTCAGAAAATGAAAAAAAAAGGTCTCCACTTGCCCCCAATCCATCATAACGTGGATTACACTGAGAATCATATCTTTTATGAGCTCATATCCCTCCGTTGGGAAAAATACTTCAGAATCTTATATTAGTTATCGTAGATGGGTATTCCAAACGCAAAGTGGTCTTATGGAATGACCGTACGAAGGGAAGTACTATTTAAATATATATTATTTTTTTTTTCAAGTTTTTTCTCAACTCACTATATTATTATAACACTCTTCACTTTTTTGTTTTATCATATAGAAATATAATTATATGGAACTGTGAAGTAAATTAAAACAGCTGTAACTAGAAAAAATATACAACTCAAAACTACATAGACTCTACTGTATATCGGAGAGTGACATACTGTATTCATGTTTAATATTTTTCTTGGGTCTTGCCACTTATAAGAAACAACCAAATATTTTCAGGACGTTTCACTTTATTAATATGAAAGACATTATCAACTGCACACGAAACGTTTGAAAAGATTCGCAGAACACAAGATGTTTAAGATTTTCACACTATTATTGTGTGGTTATTTTTTATACGTGGATAGATCCAAGAAGAATCTTAAATATTCAAATTTTTCAAAATGTATTTATTCGAAGTTAGCAGTACATAGAGCTTTTGAAATTTGACGAACTCAATGGATATATCCCCAAAATAAAATCCTGCCTACGTCCATGGCAATAATACTGTCTAAAGAAACGATTTTCTTGTAAAATATTCAAGTTCAAGGGTGGCAAAGTACTCTTTATTTCACACATGAGAATATCCCCCTTTGTTGAATACCTAACAGCTCATGTAAAGAGGAGAAAAGATAGTTTTATTGAAGCGATTTGTCAAACTTACGTGAACAGTATAAAGTGTACTTTTGGGACTGTCGCCGCATACTTATTTGGCGTCTCAACGACCTTTGGTAATCTAATCAAAAGAACTGGCGAGGTATTTTGGAATTTTAAGATTTTTATGGGATATGAAATATTAGACCTATTTTGTGGTAGTTATTATCTTTGGTATATGAATTTTGGTTTTTTATTCAAATAAGCGATTATTAACTTCCGAATACAAAACTTTATCTTTACATTATAGTACACTCGGTAGTAAAAATATTGAAAAAACATAAAAATGCTCTTTTAATTATTGAATGCATGTGGAATGAGAATACAGTGGAACAACAAATTTTAATTATTATTATTTTGATCAGCAATAACATAATTATATAGAAAAATAGAATCCGAAACTACAATCATATAAACGTTTTGCAAAATATATAAGTAAAGTGTATAATTCTGTAATTTTCTGTAAAAAAACTAAAAATTTATAATAAAATCTTGTACGAAGACATCCTTAAATTATGTTCTCTCGGTAAAAGTCGCATGTCATTTATATATTTCTCTTTACATAAATTATGTAACAGGGGTAATTTTCAAGATGGAAAAGAATTTTATAATAGTTATTTTTGCTCGTTGAAGCGAAGAATTGATACTTACTATAAAAAAAAACTTTACTGTTTATTCGCTTCAAGGCATTGTCAATGTTATATTGCGACGTAAAATTGACCTTCACTTTACTGTATTTTGTTTATGTTCTATGCACATTGAATAATAAGGATACTAAAAATAATATTGTCATTTGTTCAGTCATCCGATATCCTATTGGAAGTTCTTTCATTATAAAATAAACTTACAGAATCCATTACTATACAACTCTTTCGCTCTGAAGAAGAAAAAAGTATACAAATAAGTAGGCAGTTTTTATACTGTAAATTATTTTCGATCAGATTATTTTATAAATCAGTCGACGTTTTTGTCGAATTGTATATTTCTTTGTTATTCTAATAATATAAATATAATTATAGTTGCATTCAGTTATAAATCAAAAGTTCCTGCTGGCAACATTTGTGCAAGATGTACTCGTGTAGAATCTCCAATTCACATATATGAACCTATCGTTTCCCAGCACCTTTCTCTTGGAAATTCCAAAAATTATATTTCTTCTGTAACTATACATTACAACGAAGATCATGGTTGCTTTACTGTAATCAAAATAATTTAATTTAACACTATATATAATTGTACATCTGGTTCATTTTTATACTCAAATATGTTACGTTATTCACTATATACAGCGAACTAATATTTGCAATCATTGCAACTATTTGTTATACATAATTATGTGACATTTTGTAATTTCCTTTTGATTGTGATGAATTCCAATTGATGATTACAGAATTCGATTGATGTTTACAACACATTATTACATATTTTTGTTACATTTTTAATTAAAATAAATTGACTTTCATGTTCGAAAATCCCAATAAACTGTATCACTGTAATAGTTAATTATAGTTTCCTGGTATAATGCTGTCGCTTGTCGAGTGTAGTTTCTGTCATTTTCTAGATGGCATAAGCAATTGGCAAAAAGAACCTGAATGCAAATAAGCTGATGTGTAACTCGTAAAATTAATTATGAACTTTCATATACGTATTTGCACAAATAAATTAATAATGAAATAAAAATATTCTACTGATGCGAAACTCAGAATTTCCATAGTACTTTTTCATTATACTTTCTGGGGAATACATTGTTAGCAAACTGTATTTTACAACAATGTAAAAAAATACATCATTAATTTCTAATATTATTTTATAAAATGATGAAAGAAATGGCATATATAGAAACTATAGTGATTTAATTTGTTAAGTTGAAAGTTTTGGGGTATTAGTCACCAAGGAAAACATATGACATAATTAGATATGACACCTTTCTAGTACTATATTTAGTCTAAAATTTAACAAGAACTCTCAATTTT
>JAQIWE010005148.1:0-10182 GCA_034698565.1 Campodea plusiochaeta
ATAGACCTAGTATATTATGAAGTACGTGATATCAATAAAATTAAAGAATACCTTTATTTAATTGCACTTACCGGCTCCTTGTACACGTGAAGCTTACAAAAGTTTGTTAGAGACTAGTTTAGTATAATTCAAATAACTAAACGTACTAACTCATATATTAAAATTTGCTTAAAATTGTTCATTTCATAGCAAAAATTACAAATAATAATAATAATAATAATAACCGGGCAATGAAATGCGAATAAAAAATATTTATTTTATTTAATAAGAAGTGTCCAATAGCACAATCGTTATACATAACCTTCCACTTTGGGAGATTCTGATGCTTACTCAACTGCAATTCTAACTCAACCTAAAGTGACTTACTTACATGGTAACTATATAAAGTTCATATGTTTAGAATGACTGACATTCTGACCATTATGAAATATTCCCCCATTCGTCATATTTATGAATGATTCAAATAAAATTATGAAATTGTTTATAGCGTTGAATAATATTTATTGTGCGTTTCGAAATGTAAGAGCCTCAGTGCTACAATAAATTTGAAACATTTATAATTGATCTGTACTGCAAAGCTCTGGGAAAGTGAAAATCGTAGATCATCGAAGATTCTTCCCGCCCAATAAAGAAAAGAATTCCTAGACTTTCTCGTACAAATCATTTTGACCGCTCTAAAATCATATTTATTGTTATCGGCAAATAATTTAGCTTAACAGTTGCATTGTTTTTAGACAATTCAGTTACTTTCTAATATCTAACTGTAAACGAACTTATGATATTATTTTTCAATGACTCTGCAATACTACAATATTAAAATACTCCCATATAACTTTTCTGCAATTAATTGTAATATATTTTGATTTAAAATAGTAATAAATCATTATAAATACAGCAGATTATCCATTACAAAATTTTATTCCCTTATTGCATTAGTTATTACATTATTATGAACATGAGAAAAGGTAATAAATTAACGATTTGCTTGTAGCTATTCCATTTTTTCACAAACGGACTGGACCCAGAGTGAGCAAATGAATGATATAATATAATTATTACTTCAAGTACTTGTCTTTCCTTTCGTTTGCTTCTTCTGTCCTTTCTTTCTTTCCAGAGCAAGACTGTCTGAAATAACCATTTTTCTAGGAGAATTTGACACCAAAGACACTGGACATTACAGTGAACCACTTCCAGAAGAAGTATTTTCTGTCATCGAGAAAAAAATTCATCCTAATTTTAAATATATGCTAACACAACCTGACAGGTACATACTTATTACAGCACATACTGTATAAACAGAATAATGGAAATTATTGAAGAGTAAATAAACCTGAAATAATAATGGAATACAAGAAAGTTATCAAATATAAAGTTCATTTTTCACCACAGATCCATCAGTAAAAATAAAGAACATTCAGTATGTTCAGTTTATAAACAAAATAATAATATAAATGGAAATTTGGAATAAATGAAAGTGTTTGGAAACGAATCAATATATCAAAACAAATCTGCTTAAATATATATAAAAAATGATTTCTACCAGCACGATTCTACTCTCACTGATACAGTAATACTAAACTTATAACTTACAGTTATAGATTTAATCATGATCTATATAGTTGACTGATATATATAGCACAAATATACTTGAACCAATAATGTGGTATTGTGAGTACAGTAGTGTTGATGTGATTTAGTGTTTAATATTATTCTTCAGGGATCTTTTACGTTTGTAAGAATAGATATCCCCTAGTCCCAAAGCAGTGGGTGCTGAGGGATTTACCTTACAATAAAACAAATATAGTTATTTATTGTGCTTTACTTTCATGGGAGTACAGTATTTCTTTTATATATACACTAAACTATATTTCACTACCTGCGAAAAGGAACTCTCTTATACAATAACTATTTATTGAACATATTACCAGAGAACATCTATTGTACTTGTCTGATTTACAAAATTTACTGCATGACTCATGACAGCAATCTGTTATATTGTTCACCACGGAGTTTCTGATTTTCAATTTTCTTGCAACAAATAATAACTTATATTGGTCTTTAGAACAATATATTAAAATGTTATTTACTGTAGAAGTCATTTTATGTTTATAAAATGCATATAGGTATTCTGTATTTTTACTAATATTAATTAAAATAAATTATATCTGTTGACTGAAAAAAATTAATTTAAGAAAATATAATTACATATGCAATAAAGTTTATAAAGAAGTTAGAATAAATAGTTATTTTTTTAATTTGCATGTATGTTAATATTTGGCAACTTATAAATATCGTCTTGTGAAGGTAGAATTTTTTTAAGTGATGAATATTTTTGATCGAATTTTTGATGAGATAATGTTTGTTATCGAACATTTTAAATGCTAACATTTTTACTTTTCATAAAAAATATATTGACACAATTTAAGAAATTCTATGAAATAAGTCCAATATTATGAGTAATATGCATTGTTATATGATACTGTGATTGCTATTTACAATAATCCACTTTTGAAATAATTTTGAATTGTTCCTACAAACGCTCAATATATTCTAATCATGTTGATAGACCACGAGATTTGTTTCAAAATAAAATATTTTCACAAATCTTAATAGGCTAGTTTAAAAGTTTTGATTAATGATATTATATAAAGTCCAGAAACAGTTCTTATTACACAAATTTCAGAGTTTGTGTTTGAGTTATAAATCTTTAATGTGAAAGCAATTTTCTTTTTGTTTCAGATTTGATATTGCTTTATTAAAACTAAACAAAGCAGTTGGATATAGAGAAAATATAATTCCAATATGTCTTCCTCCAAATGAGAATTTTATTTACCATAATAGAATTGGAGTGGTTGCTGGTTGGGGAAAAACAGACACTTCTTTTGGTTTGTAATTTCAAAATAGAATGAATTAAATATATTGATGGATAATTTTTCCGTTTCAGGTAAAACTGGTACGAATATACTTCAAAAAGTCCTAGTCCCAATTATTACAAACAATGAATGTTTAAGATGGCACGAACAAAAGAATATTCAGTTACAATTACATGAAGAAATGTTTTGTGCTGGACATAGAGATGGAAAGATGGATGCATGTTTGGTATGTATATTAACACAAATTACAATATTATCTAGAATGTGTATAATTTCAATGAAATAAGATTCAAACAGAAGAATGTATGTGGCACATCACAAGTAATAACTGTCTATCATCATGGTATTACGACACTGATATTAAAAAATTCTATACATCCAGTTTGATAATATCAAATACTTTAATATATTATTAATCTGAATAAGTACGTCAGATTGTTTAATTTAAAGAATTTGTAAGATTTGCCCAAATAGGCCTATCTTTAAATTAAATAGTAAATAACTTGCAATGCTTCAATATAATGTACGTCACATTGTGTAAGTGATTAATATAATTTTAATTATTGGTTAGTTTACCTTAAGAATGATGTGTTAATTAGTATTAAGTTCACTGTATTGACGTTATTACTGTTATTTTATTAACCTTCGGTTTCTTTCGAAATGAAGAATTTGTAAATACTTCCAAAAGCAGTGTATTAATTTGCTGTACTAAAGACTTGTTAATATTTAGATGGTTTTACCCCTAGCGGTTGATATAACAATAAAATAATAATAAAAAGTAAACTTCTTATAGAGATTCAGAGTGCAAAATGATTATCAACTTATAAAAGGAAGTTTTGTAATGATTTTGGCATATATTTGTCAAATAGGCTGAAATAATAATCCTCATCTGGATATTTTATACCACTCAAAACGAAAGAGCGAGATATTTTAATGTCTACAAGAACTATCTGTTTTGTATTGAGTAGAAAATAAATACAGTGAAGGTGGAAAAAATACGTTGTACTTCTCAACAACGTATTTCTAAATGAAACTTATCTTCTTATAATTTTTTGTTAAAATATATTACAGTATTATATTTATAACTTATTTCATTATACTGTAAGATTTTCATGCTGTTACGAATTCTACAATCTAATTTCATCTCATTATTTATTAAATACTTCCGTTAGACCACACTAGAGATAATTATCTGTATCCATTGAAAGTTGCTCTCACTGGACCCAATAGGAGCTGCCCCTGCAGTACTCTCTACTTACATTACCTTCAAGTTTAGCAGGTTGCATGTATACAGTTCGGGAGACTAGTAAATAATAAAAAATATATTTAATGTTTTGGTTTTAACAATAAATTAAGCACCATTTCTGTTAATAAACACGTATTAAAGTGTTAATAGTTTATTGAATGTAATAATTGATATTGTTTGTGTTTATTGTAGGGTGATTCAGGTGGTCCATTAATAGTTCATGATAGAGGAAGATGGACACTTGCAGGAATAACCTCAGCAGGATTTGGTTGTGCTGTAGATAGACAACCTGGAATATACCATAAAGTAAGATAACAACAATAGCAAATTACTTTTAGAAGATTATTAATAAGAAACGGAAATAACATATACAATAAATTATTACGAGTCAGCTTGTAATTATAAATGTACACATTTGCTGCTATAATAGCGTATTTTATCAGCATATATTCCATCATAGAGTTATAAGTGATAATCAAGTGAGTCTTATAATTTCATATAAAATATTACTTTAAAAAAACATATATTAAAAATTAACCTTTTTAAATATTTTTTTATCGTTAGAAAATCAGTATAATTATTATAGTAGAAACATTATTAGTGCTCCGCCTGTTTTTTTTATTTATTCTCTCATTCTACTTGTCATGTTTCAAATCTATTATTTATTTATGTTACTTACTTGTTTGTAAACCTGAAAACGTAATGAAGACTCGATAAATCCGAGTTAAGTTGTAATTTTTTTCTGATTTCCAGCAAAAATAATCGAGTGGCGTTCATCATCCAATTTCTAAAAATTTGTACTTTTTCTTCACTTTGGCAATTTGTTATATATAATTATAGAAAAAAGTCTATTTCGAAGACTGTAAATTATGATATAGTATTAAAATGAAATGTTTATTTTCAGGTTTCACTAACGGCGAACTGGGTGCGCAACAATATCAACAGTTAAAATAAAGTTTGTTGCGAATGTTCTCTATTAAATATGTTGAATTGACATGTTCTCTTGATCTCTTGTGAAGTGGAAAATATCTTCAAGAACGACTGACTTAAAAGTCATATTCAAACATTTATTTCTTTATTATGCCATCTTTCTTAGTGTTCGAGTGTTTACCACAAATACTCTTGCAATGTGATCACCATCAATTCTATTTTATAGGAAAATAAATATTGAAATGTTTTATATGTACATAATAAATTCTGTATAAATGTATTTTACACTGAAGTAGTTGCTATCGAGTGATGTTTTATGTATGTGATTTTTAATAAATTTATTTTAATAAAAGTATTCGTGTATTCTTTTAAAGTTTTGATGATATTTAATTATTATATATAAAGCTGATCCTTTGAAAGTTTCAAGATCCTCAATCTACGTGTTTTTGAATTATGCAATAAGTGGATATGACAATTCTGGACAATTTTTTGACCGTCAGTTTATTGAATTCTATTAGATATTTAAGTTATTAAAACTATTATTACAGTTTTTATTTATTTTGTACTTCTTTTGAACTATGTTCAATTTGACTATTTTCTTTTGATTGAATGCATTTTATATTATTTTCATATATATTAAAATTATATCTTTCTATGTTAGAAAGTAATAGCACTCTCACAAACAGATTAACAGAACATCATCATTCGACAACTGAATGAACATTCAAATAATCAATATCTATGAGTAAAACGATTGTAACAATAATTATTGAATATTAAGCAGCAATGATAATCTTTTTTTTTTTTTTTTTAAATCTTCTCATGTATTGTCAATAAATGAATATGAATTATTGTGATTAAAAGGAATCAATAAAAAATAGGTAAATATAATATGAAATTCGGTAAAATGTAATATGGAATACGGTAACAATTTTATTTACATTGAGTTTCTGTGGATATAATCTGTCTGTGTTTTCTACTTTTGTAATAAAGGGTTAAAGTCCATTCTGTGTCATCTATAAATATTTTCAAATTAGTTGAAGAATTAGTATATTTTGCTTTCTATGTAAAAGAGATGACCTTTAATTCTTTGATAGTTCATCATTACTCATTAGCCTACTTGTATGAATTTTCTGTTGCTTTAAGGATAAAAACAGTTTGTGAAGGAAAAGTGAAGAATTTAACTTCAAATTAATTTCTTCTGTCTTCAGGATCTCACAGCTGTTTTAGTTTCAGCATCACATTCCATTTTCGGGTAAGAATAAGCTACAGATTTTATAGTATAGTATGCAAGGACATATATCAAGCCCAAAATTCCTATCAATCAGAATATTTTTTTAATATAGTTTTCACTTAACACCGATATCTACGTATTTTTCATCACAATGGCCACTTGTGTAACTATACTGGTATATCAGGTCAGATCAGATATCCTACCAATTCTGTATTACGTATCGGATATCACATTTTCATTAAAGAAGGTCCATTATTTTTCAGCCGGAGGTTCCTTTTTCCAACACAGATTAAAGATTCCTTGAAATACGAGTGCAATAGAGAACTAAGCAAGTGAAACGGGATATATGTATGGGAAAACGGGACCTCCTGCTGAAAAAAAAACTACACAACTCTTTTTTTATTTCATTAGACCAACATGATTTCAAAACTAATCGGATTTTCGTCACTATTCAGCCCGTTATCAGCAAATATGAAAAATTTATAATAATTATGAAAAGCTATGAACCGAGCACCTATACCGGGTAATACCCAAACAGAAACTGCTCCAGGTTTTAAAGGTTTTAACCTACCTGAAAAGTACTTGCAGGTCTTTTTTTATAAAAGTATTTGATGGATATACGTTTATTGAAGAAATATGTTTTCTTACAGCCAATTATTAAGATTTTTTTTCAGTGGCTGCAAAAGTTGCAACATTAATATAAGTTTTTTTACAATAAGATATTTTATAATAATTGTTTGTCCACTGCTCACTTAAAAGCCATTGTTCCTTTAGTTGGTTTAATATGATATTCATATATACCCATTTCAGTATTTTCAGTTTACTTTTTAGAAAATACTCAATATCTGACTGTCCATCATAAAGAAATTTTCTCAATTATTCTTCCATTACGAAGAAGTAAGTTTTGCAAGAAAAATAAATTAATTTGTCCGGTGGCAGATTATTAATCACATCACAAACAGAATTTTGGAGCTTCGCCGAGACTCTATAAATTCGTCCTTTCCTGTCGACGCTTCCAGTAACTGCTGTCGTCTTCAATATTATCTATCATTCTCCGGTAAATCTTCATTGCCAGACACCTTGTTTATAAACACTTTTTCTTTCCTCTGGAATTTCGAGTTATGGAAAACAAAGCTTGTAATAGGAAGGTGACACGAAAAATGTCTGTGTTGGAAATCGGGACTTCCCGCTGAAAAATAATGGGCCTTTAAATATAAGTTTAATATTAATATATTGTTCTTTCGGTGGGATTGTGCTTGAAGAGTTAAGAAAAGCACTGTTTTAATCGGAATCAATACTTCTAAATTTTCTCACAAATAATTAATTTTATTACTTTTGTAGTATTTGATTAGAGGCGCATAGTCACATCACACATCAGAAATAGAGAAGGTTGTAGAATATGATGAATCTGTAAGTTAGAAAATTGTTTTAAGTTAAAAATTTTGGTATTACCTAATGAACATTTATTTAAGTGTTAATTTTTCTTAAGATTAATTAGTTTTGAATCCATGGACATAGTATTCTATCATATTTTCTAAGCTTGAATTATAGAACAAGCAATTCTGAATTACTCATCATAACTTATTTTCATCTCGTTCTATACAGCAATATCGATTCAACAGGTAGAGATTGATTTACTTTTTTTTTAAGCGTACGTGTATCAAATTGAAATCGAACTCTTCTATTTACTCTCCAAATGTTTTTATGCAGATATAGAAACGGACAAAGTAACAGATGTTTCTCTTGCAAAAAACAACCTCTGTCAATCTTGGAAATTGTCAATCTTGTTGTAAGTTGCAAAGCGCATACTGAGAGCGGAAGTTCATCTCTTTTACTCACCTAGTACTTTTTTTCATTCGCGTCTTGATACTCTGGAAAATACTTTTATCATCATACTAATCTGGAATACATTATATATATACGTTTCACCTCCGTTTCATTCAGCGAAATGTAAATGTATATTTGCTGGTAATAAAGCATTTGAAGATCTATAATAGAATAAAAGTTCTTTCTCATGGTAAATTGTTAATTCTTCTTTTGGTGAAAGAGGATGTTCTTCACTTTCAAAAAGCTTAAAAGTGTCCTCCGATGATATCCATATCAACGGTAAAGAATTCCGCTTTCGTTTTCTTCTGAGAATTAATTTAAAGTTTCTGAAGCGTGAAGTGAACTGATGTTCCAAACATAGTGAATTTAATTTATCATAATTGTGTCTTGTCTCCATTCAACCTACTTGTGAAAGAATATGACCTCTATTTTTAGATGCTTTCTCCCTCCTTTAGTTTCCTGCAGCATCTCCTAGAATGGAACTATTTTTTACACTTAGCCTTTCGTTTGGTCAACAAGACCGAATGTATTGAAGCATGCTGTGCGGAAAGTCATTGCCATGTATGAAACTCTTAGTGACCAATGAAGGTGTTCAAGTGTTAGGAAGTTTACTTACTTTAAATTATTTAGTTTTGAAAATGGAGCAGTAATTTCTTCTTTCAATTTCATATTCACGGTAAGAATTCAGTATTTGGACTAATAATAACATGTTAGAATGATTAGTTTGCCAATTTCTGATATTTTTTAGTTAGACGAATGTACCATGATCTTATCCATATTAGAAGTAGAAAATATTTTATCTACAGTATTTCAACAGCCGAAAATTATTTGGTAAATGTATCGTATGATTAATGCTTGTAATGTACATGCATTTTTGTCATAATGTAAAACCTTTGAGCTTCATTCGTATTTTTTTCCAGAAGAACGTAAAATGTAAGTTTCTCTCTTTGTATCTCCATTTTTTTAGTTTTCACAATGATATTATCTCTATACGAAAAACGTAACGTCTGCACGGAGTAGAGATTGTGTTTCCAAAATTAATTAGAATCCCGATCAGTGTATTTTCTCCGTCGAATTTTTTTATGTAACTCTCACATCCTTCAGGATCAGTAATAAGCTTGAATTTTACCTGTCTTTCATACTCTTTTATAAATCTCGTATTATGAAGTATTGTAATTTTTCACCAACTTCAACATTCTATTAAAACAATAATTCCTCACGAATATACTCTCTTTGTATTATTTAATGTTTAAAATTCATTTACTTTATATATTCTCAAATATTAAAAAAAGAAAAACATTGTACTGTTGCAGAATAGACTAAACAAAAAAATGATCAAATGCTAATATAGAGAGAGAGTCATTGTAGAATATGCTATTGTTATGACTAACACGTTCTATCGACTTGGAGTAATATTGATAAATTGAAAATATATACTTCTCATCCATCAAGTTTTCTTCAATCATCTCAGTGAAGATATAAAACATGAAGCAACAATTCATTTAGGTTTAATACAGCTTATACGTACTGCTCCATTTACAGACTTGGGAGCATGTATTAGATCTTTCCATTATTCACATTAATGTACTAAAAATTTAGAATTGTTGAAACATTTCTGTTCCACGAATAACAAATATTCATTTAATCTGTACTTACATAACGGCTAATCCATTCATCTTTCATATTCATTGAGTTTTCTTCCTTCTGCATCATTCATAAGTAATGTATCATTGCAACAAGATGTCATTCATTCGTAATTCCAGCAAGTCATTCAAGAATGATTTAACATTTTCAATCTATAACACTTATTCTACTCTTCAAAACAAACAGAAACATTACAAACGGATATGCCATCTCTCCCAATATCTCTTCAGCTGTTCAGTAATACTGTGAAGTTGTACATAACAAGATCAATGGGTGTCAATTATTGAAAACAAGATCAATAGGTATCAGTTATAAATAGAGTGTTTTACGTTATAAATCCGAATAAAAACTGCAATTTTTGTCAATATTTCTGCAAAGAACCTTTGCTTTTATCAAGACTAAAAATAGTTACAATAGTTGCAAACAAG
>JAQIWE010005149.1:0-10181 GCA_034698565.1 Campodea plusiochaeta
TTCCAAAATTCATAAAAATAACTTATATACAGCTATTAAAAGTCGCCCGAACGCACGATTTTTACCGATTTCTCAATTGACTCCCCTCCCCTCTTAATATTATTTTTGTTATTAAGATACAGTTTAAAAGTCGCAAGTAATGCACATAATTTGAAAAATTATACACACTGTATTCAATATTTACTATTGAATGTAGGTAAAACAAAGAGTTTTTGTTTTATTAGTAATATCTGGCCTCGGCAGGAATATTGATGGGTAATTTTGGTAGAGAATTTTTGCAAGATGAAGGAGGGACGATGCCATAATATACTGCTGTTTTCACTGCATTTTTTCTTCGATTTTTCACTTTCGCTTCTCCCTTAAAAATATAAAAACTATTGTATGTGCAATTAATTTAACCGAAAAATTGAAATGTGCAAAGATTTAGTCCAAAGCTCAACCCCCTCCCAGCCTTACCAACAATTCTGGGAGGAATTTGAATTTTGAATGCTTCTTATAACATTATACCATTATTTGACTTTGTCAATAACCCTGATAGCACTAGTATTACTTCAGTATTTTGAACTTTTCTTTAGATTATTCCCCTTTGCCATTTGAAAATAATACTATAGGATGATGAATATTATTATTAAAATTATAATGAGTTAATGTCATTTAATAATACGAGTAAAATAATATTCTGGAATGTAATCTAAAAATAAGAGGGAACATTATATTACTGAAGTTACTCCTATTTTATTCTAGGAAATATTAATGTAATTTGCTTCATTAGAAGAAGCAATGTTGTCAAGTTTCATCTTATAAGAATCTCATATACCTTCCCAGTGTCACTCACGCGTTGTAATATAATCTTATACATACGCCTAATGCAGATAATATACGCCTTCATCAATACAGAGATGCTCTTAATTTCCAATGTTTTAAAATAAATTTATTCTACTTTTACATTAACATAAGCTGTGAAACACTAGAAATTTTGTCACTTTTTTGACTGGTTTTTATTGTCCCGTCTTTGTGAGAATTTTAGAATTCAAAGTCACACTATTTTGGTCAGTTAAGATATTTGAGACCTTGCAGAAACTAACCAGACATAACATATGATCATGGCCTAACGTTATCTGGCTGACTTCAACTGATTTAAAATGGCACCATCCGTAAGAAAGGTTGGATTAGGTTCGGTTTACTCAGATTAAAAAAGAAAGTTAATTTAATGTGCCTAATAAAAGTTAAATTAGTTTATTTTAGATAATCTGAATTTAGGCTGTGGTTTGATTTGTTTTGATCAATAGGTTCGATGATAAATAAACAAACACCGGTGCAAATTCTCTTAATATATAATTATTTAAAATGGTATATATCTTTTAAGAACAGTTCCTTTCAGTTCTAATAAAGTTCTAAAATGTAAATAACATGCAAAAGGTACGGTATGCCGAAAACTTAACATGTTTACACTTAAGTTGTTGAGTAGTACAGATTTTGAGTAGCTGAGTACAGTTGAGTAATACTGTGTAGGTCTAATCACAGTTAAGTAAATTGAGCTTCCTTCCGATTCATTAAATCCAGAAAATTTTCATAATTATCGCCATAGTATAATATGACACTTATTACCACTATAAAAATAACTTTCATACAGTTTAAAATAAGATAACAGGCTATTTTCATCGTAATATGAAATTTCTTTCTTTTTACGTCCCCACCTACTAAGAAAGAATCAGAATTTCTAATTTTGGACACCCCGTGTAAACGACCTCAAACGTACTTTTTTTTATAACTCTAGTCGAAGTTGAAAGTCTCCTAGTAGCAACCCAAAGATAGGAGGCCCTCTTGGTTCTATAAAAATACGTCAATCTTACTCTTCATTCTAAAAATAAACCTTGGAATGTATTTGCGGAAGAGAGAAAAATCGAAATGAAATTCAGTTTAAGGTTTTTGGTACAGATCATTTTTCTGCCAGATTTTGAAGTAGGTTAAGGAGACCTGTAGAATGCAAATGAGCAGTATTAGTATTTTGGTACTTTTCCGCTTATTATAAGCAGTTCTGTATACATAGAATGCTGGGAGAGAAGAAGTTTCTTATTATTTTTAGGGTCAGGTAAGTTGTGAAGAAAGTGGTTAATGTCGTACATGTTTGAAAAAAAAAATTAGTAAAGTTACTTTTACAACTGCTACATTTTTATACGGAATGTTAAGCTAGAAAATCAAGCACTAATATATTACTGTTTTTTTAGTAATTTGGAATATAATTTTTTTAGTATAATATTGTAGTTACACCTAACATTTGAGGAACGGAAACAAACTTCAAAAGACAGAAAATAATACTCCAAGAGCAGCTGCTAACCTTACTATAGAACTGCATTGTACAAATAAGTAAACATTTAAAGCGAATATACTGTATACCTGAAATTTAACTTATCAAATGATGACCTGACATTTCCAAAACCACTTTTATGTCGAATTTTCTCATAGATAATCAATTATTAGTATAATATTGAATGCATTGCTGGACCTCTTCAAATCTTTGCTATTTGTCAAATTAGTATACGTTATACCTGCAAATAATATGCAGTATTTCAAGCATGAAAAAGGTGACCCCACACAGTACTCTGAAAGTACATGTATATCCTTTTCCTTGCAGAAGGTAATAAACTTGAATTGACAGAGATGCTCTTGTTTTTATTGCAGTGGTTTAATTGGTCGCAGCTGGGCAATGCTTTTTGCTGGTGCTGGTTATAAAGTTGTGTTATTTGATGTAGTAGAAGCACAAGTTAAAGGAGCTTTGGTGGAGATTAAAAAACAATTGGAATCATTGGAAAAAGGAGGAGATCTACGAGGGAAACTAACTGCAAAAGAACAGTTTCAACTCATTTCAGGTGAGTACGAGGCAGTTATTATGCTTTAAAGAGCAAGGTTTTGGAACAGTTTCAAAATATTTTTGGAAACAGTTTGTGTTGTTCTTGGACGACTTATTTTTCTTGACGAATCTTATTTTTCTTGACGAATCTTATTTTTCTTGACGAATCTTATTTTTCTTGAAGAATCTTATTTTGATATGGAATCATCATCAAACTTTTGAATACTATAGTCATTCCTGATTCCTCATGATTCCATATTGTAATAACCTCTGTTGCTCTCCAGTAAACTTTTTCTTATTTTGATATTTTTGATAAGTAATATTTTGATAGAAGAAACAAAAATATAATTTTAGTGATGATCACCAACTTCTATATCTTTATAAAGAACATAAGCAAGAGAAAATTAATAGTAAGTACTGTTGTAACTACATAAATTATAGCATACAATCTTAAATTCCACTCTGTTTCGTGCATCAGTTGGTGATATTTCTGTAAAAACGGGAGGCTTTCTGAAGAGAAAAAAATGGTTCACAAGTACGAGGGTTTCCAGAGTGATCAAAGATAGAAAAAGCATGACATACAACAGAAATCATGGTTGTACAAAATTAAATGATCGAAAAAATTATTTTTTTCGCCGTTACAAGTATGTATTTCATTAATTAAATTAGTGATTCTCCGGATTCCCAACACCTACACAATACTGTTTAATTCAATTTATTTTTCCAATATTAAATTCATAATCATTTCCAAGGACGTGTTAATTAATCTTCAATTGCCTTGTGGTATTTTATTTTACCTCATAAAAGAATGTTGCTAGTTGAATATTAATTAAAAATAGATGTTATAAACGTGTAAATTATTAGGTAATACTGTGCAATAATAAACCACACCTTGGTTAGGAATAATTGCAATTACCGAATTGTGAGGTTACCATATGCTTATAGATTTCATTCAGGTAGATAATGTTTTAGTTTCTATGGACAATCATACTATTTTAGTTGCAGTTATTGCATTTCGATGGATAATTTTATGCTACTTGAATAAAAATATACTGCACATTCTGATAAATTAATTTACAAAAATGTACCTACTTCACTCTCACTTTGTAGTAGACCTACATCTTAATAAAATCGTCTGAGATGACTAAATTAGTTTATTGGTCGCATTAACGCATAGATTACATGCCCCATTAAAAATAGTCACAGCGAGTCCGAAAACTAAACAAAATAATTTAGTAATCACTTACCGTATAAGAATTTGATGTAAACATGATAAATTTAATATTATTATGATCTTTTATATTATTTATTCTGAGGAAGAATTTTTCGAACATTACAACCTTGTACAAAACGTTTGTTACGAAGAATTAAGTTTTTACTAACTGCACTTTTTGTTATAAACTGAATTAAATGTTTATTACCTGCATTTTTTGTTATAAACTGAATTAAGTTTTTATTAACTGCATTTTTTGTTATAAACTGAATTAAGTTTTTATTAACTGATTTTTTTTAAAGTCATGTACTACATAGATTAATTTTTGTGCTATAGTTGGCACCCAACTGCAATGAAGAGAATTACTAATAGCACAGTACGTAGGTGGATATAGCGAGAGGAGGCGAAAAATGTCAATAATGAAGCGAGTGGATAACGAAACACCATTTTTAAATTAAATCAACCAATTACTTCCAGTTTGCTCTGATGACGTTAATGTATTCGCGATAAAATGGGTGACGTCAAATAAGAAAGTTTCAAAACTTTGAAAAGGTCTTTGACAGTTTATTCTGTAATTTTTATCCACCGGAAAACTTGAAAGATTATACCGCAGTGTCAATCTGTGAAGAAACGTCGAAGTTGAGAAGTGAGGATTTTTAGTTTTTGAAACTTCCTTGTCTCCTGTCTATTGATTTCGTATATAAGAAATTCTTAAGTTATTTTTGTTCTTCGCAATATAATCTTAATTCTCTTGAGTAATAGTATTTTACACACCCCCATCAGCATTCAATAAATTGTAATTTCTATTTCCACTGCTTTTCTAATATTGGTTATGATGTTATTTATTTCCGAGTTAGGAAACACTATAATAAAAACTTAATCTTGTAATAAATGTCTAATTTTATATTATTAAAATAGTTTAAATTAAACAGTTCAGAAAATACACTAACTTTAATGATTTAATGCGGGCCATAGACATCAGGCGTGGTCTGTCAGACGTGATTTGACAGTCTGTGCGGCACTTTTCAGATCTGTCAGATCGTTGATAAAGAATGAATATGTTCATTATTTTTTGGCGTCCGACAGACACCGTTTGACCGTCTATAGACTCTTCAGCTAGATTGGACGGACATTAACCTATAGTATAACAGGATTTTATATACTAAATTCTTTTGATAGTATTGAAAACAATTAATTGCTGAGAAAACCAACACCTCTGAATCTTTAGAATGTTAGACAGGAACAGTTTTTTTTATATTCTTTAATTCACTAAAAATTTACTCGAAATTTAGTACAGAAAATGTGAAGCGTCTACTGAACCTGTGACTTTAGTCTTCATGAACTTAAAAACGAAGTAAAAAAAATATGTTTCTAGTGTTGAAAACTGTTTTACATATTTTAAATTGTCAATTTTAAAGTTAAAGTGATTTAAAAAGGTTACTATAACGAAAAAATGTATTGAAAGGGAATTAAAAACGTATTTATTACACAATATATTTGCATGTTTGTCAGACGCGGTCTGATCATGTGTGGGTGATTTTCCATCAGACGACGTTTGTCAGACGATGTCTGAAAGGTGTGTTGGCATACCCCGTCTGATCGTCTATGGCCCTCATAAAACAGTAACAATAAATAAAGAAATGTCGATTGAACAATAAATAAAATATTTTGTGGAACATAAATGAATTTCAAAATAGATCCTACCAATTAATTTATACATAAGGTTATTTTATATAATCCGCTTCCGTAGGTCAAATGTAATAGATTTTAACCATAACAAAAACAATGGACTGCAAAAGAGTGCGGTTTAGTTTATTAATAAGTTATTACTTTGTTCTGAATTTTATACAGCAGTTTGAATTTGAAGTGGTGGATCTCTTTGAATAAAATATTATAACATTACTGTTCATTTAAAACTCGCCAGTTTTTATTTTTCTGCTGTGAACGTCTGGTTGAAATATTGGAAAACGAAATATTTTCAACTCCATTTCAGGTAGCAGTTCTTTGGCTGATGCAGTAAAAGGAGCAAAGTATCTTCAGGAATGTACACCAGAAAGTTTAGAGCTGAAACTAAAAGTTTACAAACAGATTGACGCTGTCGTAGGAAATGAAACAATACTTGCTAGTTCAACAAGTGCCATTCTACCATCTAAAATATCAGAAGGGCTCAAACACAAGGAGCAGTTTGTTGTTGCTCATCCTGTAAGTAAAATTAACAAGCAGGAAGCAGATATAAACCAGAATTTCCCGTAATAGATTTAGAATAGAATTCTGAAGTATTGATAAATTTGTTTGATTTTTTTTATTCTTACTAGTTATGTCTTTTAAATTAATTTTGATGTTTCTCTACTTTTCTTGTCTCTAATAAATTAGGTCACGTAAAAATGTGTTTCTTCTGCAACAAAGTTAGCTCGAAACTGAAATAATTATTTTAATTAACTTTTTATAAATATACACTACCCCGGGGAATATGAATTCAGTAGATTGTTATGTGTTACTCACTGATATTGTGTAACGTGTGTATATCAGTGGTGTTACTGAGAGTTACTATACCGTCGATTTCCACTTACCATGGTAAATAAAATTTCAGTCCTGAAATTTGTTCAATAAATTTTACTTTTATCTCAAGGAGAATCATACATTTTACAATGACTTAGTAGAAGGAAGACTTGATAAGACAATGCAAAAAAAATAAAAAATAATCTAACTTGCATTATTTTCAATTCTGTATTTGTTCGTCACCAAATCAAAATATCGATTTATGTAAGTAATTAACGAGAGTGTATGTTATATACAGATGAATAAGTTTCACTGAAAAGGAAAATCTAATTTTAATTAACTAATGAGCAAATTAGTAAACAAATAATGAAGAGTGTTTATAAAATCGTTGAAAAGTGAGCATTAAAAGCAGGTATTTAGAGATTATGTAGGTTCATTAATCAAGCATTACCTTTAAAAATCTGTTTGTAATTTAGAGATCTTTATTTTACAAGAAGGAAGACGCAGTTTTTTGGTTAATTCAGGAGTGTACTGTATTGTCAATTGTTTCATATTTTATAACTTTTAAACATACTGATCATTGTGCAGATAAAATTCTGCCTAATTATCTTCTAATTTAATATTTATATTTTTTCCAGTATATAATTATGCTAGTATAATAAGTCTCTTGTCGAGTCGCTCGTTGTCTTGATCTTATACTGTTAATCATTCAAATATTTATATTGACCTTTAAATAACTAATGATGTTTTGAAATTAACGAGATTACACATGTACGATATAAAGAACAAGATTATTATACTATATAATGAACGAAAAGTTAACGTTAAAAAATGTCTTAAAACATACTTTAATTGTTAAAACAAAAAAAGTCCGTCCGCCCGTATGAAACACGTATACTTTTTTAATTTCCTTGACTGTATTTTATTATTTCATCTTTTTCTAAATCAATATATTTATTTTCTTCAGGTAAATCCTCCATATTATGTTCCAATGGTTGAAGTAGTACCAGCACCGTGGACTAAAGCACAAGTTGTTGAAACAACTAGGCAAATCATGAAAGAAATTGGTCAAGCACCAGTTGTTCTCACAAAAGAAATACCTGGATTCATATTAAATAGACTCCAGTAAGATTTATTCAAATGACCAGTCAGAGTTCTAAATATACTTTTGAGGTTATGTAATTTAAGTTTGTCAAAAACCTAGTCAATTTGTATTCGTACAATCGACACATTCAGACATTCATTGTGTTTTATACTTATTTTCTTTTACCAGTTTCAATCTTATTTGCTAATTTTGTTTAAAGTGTATTGAAGTAAGGTTTCCAATCGTATGTTGAAAATTTAGTACTTACATGTTTTTGGAAAATAATACCAACAACGAACAAAAAAAGTAAAGCTTTAGTTTTACGTGGAAACTTCCTGACTGCATATTTAATAATAGTGTAAGAGTTGGAATAATAAAGCAACCAATATGATTTAAAACAGCATACTATTTCAACATTTATACAATGTCATTTTCGACAAATGACATTGCATAAATGTTGAAATATTATGATGTTTTTAATCATATTGGTTGCTTTATTACTCCAACTCTTACACTATTAAAGCTTTAGTAAAAAATTATATAAAATTATAAAATGGATGTAATCAGTTTTTATGTCAAATTAAAACAATAGAATACATTTAAGTGGGTGTAATTTGTTTTCTTAGTTGAATTGCTTGATTTCTTGTCTCTTTACAGAATATTTTGTAATGCATGAATATTATAATCATTTACGATAAACAGGTGTCATTTCTCAATCAAAAAGTAAAACCAATATACATATCGTCGTAGCGGCGCTAAAACCTCTTATGTGGAGCATTTTGAGAAAATTGGATTTTTTGCTATTATGAAAGTAATGGCGGCGTTTTTACAGTCTAACGAACCTATTATGTGAAAAAATCTCTAAAACAAAAAAAAAAAAAAACAGGTATTTGTTGCACATAAGAGGTATTTCGCTATTGAAAATGGCAGCTGCTGTGACTACATTAGCGATTTTGTTGCATAATCATGATTTAAATTAAAAAAAAAAACATTATATCAGTTTTTCGCCTCTCCTGAAAAATTTACAAAAATGCACATAGAAGATATATGTTCTATATTAAATTTCATTTTTCCAGATATGCTATCTTAAATGAAAGTTATCGTTTGGTTCAAGATGGAATTGTAAGTGTGAAGGACCTAGATGTTGTAATGTCTGAAGGACTTGGAATGAGATATGCATTCTTAGGACCATTTGAAACTGCTCATTTAAATGCAGAAGGTGATGCTTATAGTATCTCATTATATGTCTGTTAAATTTGTTTAATGATAAGTGCGTATCTGAAATTAGATATCTCATACTTTTTATAAATGAAATTAATTATTAGATATGAGATGAAGGAAAATGCCCAACTCTGCAAACAATATGTTTATTAACACTATACCGCAACCGGTTTCAGGGTGTGACACCCTATCTTCCGGCGGATATTATCAAACTTAAAATAAATCTAATTCGCATTAAAATCACAACGTACTTGTAAGATACGTACTACACATACTAATAATATCCGCCTGAAGATGGGGTGTCATACCCTGAAACCGGTTGCGGTATAGTGTTAATAAACATATTGTTTGCAGAGTTGGGCATTTTCCTTCAGCTCATAGTTCTACGCCTCTGCTTCCATCCTACATATTATAATTATTAGATACTTCACAAAATTTCAGAAAAAAAAAATCATTTTTAGTTTTTTTTTCTTATAGTAATAATTGTTGTAGTTGAATTTCCGTCATACATTCCAAAGTTAAGCTTACTACAGTCCTATCTGAAACTTAAAGTTCAGTTATAAATAGAGTCTAAATTATGCTACATAGCAAGTTAGTAAAATAACCTGAGGATGATGTTATATAATTATGCGAAAATAAATTATGATAGCCATTTGTTTTCCTATTTTGAATATTATTAATTTAACTGTTTAATGAATGCTTCTAAAATATTTTAAATTAAATTAAATAAGCTATTTTTAATCTGTATTATCAATTTTAACAAAATCAGTAAAAATTTAGATTTGCATAATAATTTCCGTTTCAAGTATTTTGTCAAATACCCCCTGAAATTTATACACTGTGCCAAGTAATTGAAATGCATAGGTTGCATAACTGGCAGGATATCATTCCATATTTATTCCTGTTCTCATTTTTACAGATTTATCCACTGATGAACAGAAAAGTTTGTCATTCACGTCATTACATTTTACTGTATACATTAATTTAATTATGATTAAGAAGTGATTTATTATTGGCTATTTTATGAAATGTAAAATACCGTACTGAAAAATGTGTATAATAAATAACTACGAAATTTTGTTAATCTCAACTATAATTTGGAAATGAATGTTTAATCGGGATTAAATGCCAAGTAGTAATATAGCTGTTGCTTTTCATTATTATTTAATTTAATAAATAAAAGGTAACTTGATGCCTACAGTTTATGATTGTGAAACTAATATTTATAAAATCAAACTAATTCGCCTATTGCACGAAAAGCGATCCTGTTGGTTGAACTAATCCAAAATGGCGTGCCATGGTGTATAGAAAGC
>JAQIWE010005150.1:0-10181 GCA_034698565.1 Campodea plusiochaeta
ACTCATATTTGCTGTTTGTTGGGAAACTCTGCTTCGTTGTACGCAAGACCACTAAATAAGGGGAGTTCGGCGACGATTATGAAGAACAGTGATGTGAGTTTACAGAAAATAAGAACATCAGAATCACGACATTCATACCTGGAAATGGTTAGTCAGTTAACACAGTTAACACAGTTAAAAAAATGGAAATGGTTAGACTGTTAAAATAAAAGCAGCACGTTCAAATTTTTTTTTAATCTCATATTTTTACATTACTTTGAAGTACCGCTTAAATACAGCTTCATTGTAAACATTTTAATACCGTAAAGTTCACACATAACTATATGAGGCATTACGAAAGATGTTATAGGATTAATTTACCATTACTCTAGTAAGAATCACAGGTAATATATTCGAAATAAAAGAAAATATTTTTCCGTCACCATTAGCAGTAATGAACAGTAACAGCATAATGAATTTGGATTATAATGCATTTTTAGATGCGACTTCCAGCGAGGCGCAGAAAGCATCTATTGTCCGTCCGTCCGTCCGTCCGTCTGTCGCGAGAACCAGCTCCTAAACTGTTAGAGATAGGTATAGGAAAGTATATACTTATTGAAGCCCGATTTTATCCTGATACCAAAAATGATTCGATTTCTAAAATTCGACGAATATAGATTCGATCGAAATTTCAGGAATGTCGAGTCGATAAATCCAATAACAGCTAAAGATAGGTATAGGGAAGTATATGGAAAATATTCTTAGAAAAATAATTCAAGCCCACATTTTTATTTTCGAGTCGATCGATCGAACTTTGACGAATATCGAGTCGATAAATTCGATATTGGCACGAGATAGGTATAGGGAACCATAAACTTATTCGAAGAGCGATTTTGTTCGGATTCCAAAAATGACTCAAGCTAATACAAAAGCGATATATTATCCATTATTTTTAAGAATATGTTAATTAAAATAATTAAGACGCTATAGTTTAAAATAATGTGAACGTATATTTGATTTTTTCATATCTCACGTCAGATCAATTAACTAAAAATCTCAATTTGTTTTTGTAGACTTAAGTTATGTTCTCACATAATCCATAATATGCCTATGGTTTTTATTGACATCCTTTAGAAAAGACTGAATGAAAATTCTATAACTTGCAATTCCAGCAAGTACATCGTTCACGAACTATTCATTATGTAAAGAAGCAACCAAAAAAGGTTTTGTACTGCTGTAAAAGTTAAAATAGAAATGCTTTGCTTCTATAGTTGCTGGAAGCTCCTTTAGATTTTTTTTCCCTTTTTTCTTCTGCATGACCGCACTGACAGAACTGACGGTTATTGAGTCCAAAAAAGAAGAGAGGGTGGCTCAAATCTTTACAGACTTTCTTTTTAGATTTCATCCCGTCCTTTCCAGCACCCAGAAGAATTCTTTTCAAGACAGAATATTGGTGGTCTCATCTGTGATGAGCTTTGTCTCTTGATAATGAAAACGGGATCATTAGGATGACATCTTATATTCTACAAAAAGGCTCCTTACTTCTCGTACTATTTATGAAGAAGCATAATAATTATAATATAATATAGTGTTTGAAACTCCGAAATTGCTTTTATAAGATTTGTGTACATTTTCAATTAAATGTTTATCAGTTTAGTAATCTCATCTTTTTTTTTTTTTTTTAAATAAATAACTTTTTTTATGACTCTCTTATTTATAGAAAGTCATCTGTTGACAGCTTGACACATTATTTATTATTAATTTTCTTATTAATTAAATTTTCATACTTTAAGTCATAAGCTATAATCCAAGAATAAAACCAACCGATAGCTGGATGATGCCCGAGCCGGCCGTGCGATGGCACTCGGGAATGAATCCTTTGAGTTCAAATGGAGGTGTAGATTTTTCGATTTTGTATAGTTTATTGAAATCAGAATTTATAGAAATTTATATTGTTATCTAGTATAGGTATTTAACTGTGTTTATAATAACACATCAAAACTTTACTTTACAAAAAAAGCATCATGAAACGCATGGTATACATATAATGAATATCTAAGATAATTGTTTATTTTATCAGTAGTTTCATATTTTGACGATGCTTGTTAAATGGGTTACTGGTTACTGATATGAAACACATATAATCACAACATGTTACCTGCCTTTAATATTTATATTATAAAAATTATTTTGTAACTAAAATCTATATATTATTTCAAAGGTCTCTAAAATCTGATAACCTTATTCATGAACGTCTTATTAATTAATAATAATAATAATTCATTTATTTTCCCAACGTTACATATTTGTAAGAATGATACAGCCTGTATCATAAACTTCTAGATTCATATAGTGAATTAAATCACATTATAACCCATAATACAGAACATAAGGTTGTCCCGAACGATGTACGAAACGTTAAAAATGGACACACTTGAACAGTCGCACAAATAACGAACAAATTATTTTTGTAATAATTCAGTTTTTTTCCCTTCGAGGAATAATGAAGACGTAGCGCTGTCAGCAAAGGTCGGCAGGCTTCTGATAGACTACTAAACGGGACGACATAAAATAGTTCGTCATGCTTTCAGATTTCCTTTCAATTTTAAAGAGACCATTACCGATTTGAAAGGTCTCTTGCTGTGCTCAATGCACTCAAGAAACCCACAAGAGCATGCTGAGTCTTTTGCTGCAATATGTACCCGTGTTATTGTGGTTAGCGAACCATGACAAAAATGTGATGAGCAAATTACAGAGAAAAATTGCTGCGAAGTCAGTATTAATCTTATCATAATAAGAGAGAGAGAAAAAGAAATTGTACAATACTCATTTGTTCCTTACTTACGTAGTTTGTTACATTCTTGCGCTACACCTATGCGTTCATAATTATATGTTACACTAAAATATTCCGACTTTTTTAAGACTCTATCATACTTTTTACAAAAACATTCATTCATAGTATCGTATTAGTTAATTTAGTTTGTAAAGAAATATTTGTGATTGATTATACTCAGATGTCCTAAATGTTGCTTGCTGCAGTAGTGCATTACACAATATAGCAATTCTAATTGATAAAATTTGTCAAATTTTTCAATATTAAAGATTCCAGATTCACCAGATAGATCACCACCACATAATACCCGCAGAGATGGACTGGGTCACAGTCACAAAATTTGTCAGTACTTGACTCAGTGACCCTTTTACAGGGTCAGTACCCAGTGACCCTGTAAAATTTAGTGACCCAAGTGATCCCAGCACTTGCCCCAGTCCAACTCTGAATACTTGTAATTATATTATTATAATGATAGTTTTGTGACTTATTAAAATTATAACTTAGGCCTGCCTTTATAAATCCAACAGGCTTGCTGAGTTGACAACTTTTTTTTTCCTATAGCGGTATACGCACTACTGTTGAAGAATGATACCGTCCCAACGCTCTTGACAAGGTGACAAATAATAGGAAAAATGGTATAGGTTCTTTGTATTATGGTACTTTGTAAAATATAGTTTACATCGCATCGACCGAACTTAGGAGAAAAAAAGTCACACGAATGTGACTTAAAATCCTATATAAATGTTTTTGAAAAGACTTTTATTCTCGTATTTAGAGAAGGGAAATTCAATAAGGTTGTTTTGATGATAAGGTTTTGCCTTTTTCTTTCTCTCCCTGTTTCTGAAGATCTGACTGATTCCGAGCGATTTTGAGTGTTACTTTCAAATTTCCACACACACCAGCAGCAATAATAAAAATTTAAAATTTGCAGAACATTTACAAACTATTTCAAGAAGAGCATTTCGGCAACTTGAACTATTAAAACGCCTTAGTTTCCACATAAGTTAACGAAATGTTATAAGATTGCTATATTTATCTTTAGTAAGAAGCCATTTAACTTATGGTCATGAAATATTTTTGCCAAACACTAAAAACTTGTTAACGATCCTGGAAAAATCACAGAAACCTTTTATAAAATACAGCGTGAAAAGAATGGGGTAATATTCCACAGAAATGATTATGATAAACTGTTGGAAAATATGAACTAGGTAAAAATGAGTCATTATCGTGTTGTAACAACACTAACAACAGCTTTAAAACTCATACAAGGAAGATTTGAAACTACCGGACTTGTAGAACAAATGAATTATAGAGTGCCAACAAGAAGAACGCAAAAAACATTTTTCTATGAATGCAATCGAATATAAATGTGTTCTGGCACGTGCCCAAATTTTTTAATAAAATCAATGGAAAATGATGTTTTTATGATGTATTAATTTGTACACAAATATCATCAAAGGATATTATTCATATTTTAAATCATTCTAACATTTGGTCACATTTTTTAAATTTTAATCTCACATTTTTATATTTTAATAGCAACCACTTCTTATTTTGAGAGAAAATTTCACTGAGATGGATCATTGTAGAGTACAACAGAATATTGGTGTAGGATCTACATAACGTCTGAGGGTGCTGCGTTCAGGGTATAAATTTAAAAAAAAAAGAAAAAAATATGTATAACTTAACTTTCCAAATTTTCAAGGATTTTTTTTTTCCAAAAGTAGGCTTTTACTTGACAAAAATAAAATTTCAAAAGTAGAATTTTTCAACAATTTCAATGTAGTTCTGGAGAACGACAGGATAGTATTTGTACAGCCGCAGACTAGCAGTAACGGTTGAAATGGTTTTACTGTTTAACAATTTATACTACACAATTTTTGCATTTTTTCTCGAAAATAAATTTTCTATTTATAATGCTTACTGGCTGAAAAAGTAGTAAGCATCGACAAGCTTTTTATTTTTGATCATAGAAACTTATTGTAATATTTTTAATATCTTAATGATTCTAAATAACTTTATAAAATTTGAAAGTTTCTAACTAATTTATCGTTTTTGAGAAATATTTTTTATAGATCGCTAAACACTTTTGTTTAGTCGATAAGTTATACTTTACACCCTGGGGGAAAATCCGGAAAAAGCATGTAAAGTAACAGGATTTTTTCGTACTATAAGAAATAATTACTCAAAAACTATTCAGTCAATTCTTTTCAAACTCTGTAAAGTTGTTTAGATTCATCAAAAATAATCATTTATTCAAAAATAATTTAGATGTAACATATTACAGAACATTATGAATCTTAAAGATTCTCCAATTTTCATTTGACAATAATGGGATCGATAGCAGAAAACTAATCATAGATGGCTTATTATATTTAAGCACTTTATAACGCATTATTGTCACTAAACAAGATATATTTTATCTTAAGCCGACACCTAAAGTAAGTCTCGATCTAGATTTCGTACTTTTACGAGGCCGAGACTGAGACTTACTTAGTCAAAGAGGCGAGACTTGCTTGGTTTTAGTCTCGGTCTCGTTTTCGAGATTGGAACGAGGTCTAGACCTAGCAAATTTAACGAGACTGAGATCGAGACCAAGACTGAATCTTTGAAACGAGACCTTCTTGGTGTCGGTCTCGATGATAATCTTGATAGCGCCATACGGAGAAAATTTGCAACTGACAAGTGATTTTAATTTATCATTCTAACTGCATATTTTATCAGAAATGTCGTTATAAACTTATATTCTGCAGCATGTTATTAAATAAAACAAGGAATAGTAGGTCTATGCTGTATTACATTGTTGTTGCTTAGGAATATTTTCGTTTCACAACAATTTTGTTTTCTTGTATGGGTAAATAAGAGAAGCATTTTATATCAGTCTAGGATAGGGAAGGAGATTAATAGACCTTATGTCAGAAAGATAATCTGAGACTTGCGGTCTCCTTTCAATGTAGGATTTATAAGAACCTTGAAGGGGAAGAAGGTCGGTGAAAATTTTATTCCCCCTTTTGCACTTTTATTTAGTGATCTTTGATCTGTGTATAAGCAAGAAGTATATTATTTCCCTTGCTGAAAAAAAAAAATGAAATCCTTAATTTCGACTTTTCAATATTTTTTTATGTTTAGTATCTTACCTTGCTTACGAATTGAGAGATTTTATAATCTTCAGGATTGAATGGGTACCGTATTGGTATCTTTGGTGTGTGTCTAGTTCTGCATTCACGATACTAATTACCGTACCTATCAAATGCAAATATAGTTTGTTTTCATACAATAATGTTGCATTGAGAAATATGTTGGATAGAAAATCAGTAGAAGCACATCTAAGTCTACTGAGAACCACAGTGTCTGTTCTTTTGGTTTTACCCGGACAGATGCTTAAATCCAGGTCATTATGATTGTTGTAACAAATATTCAGTGTAATAATCTAATTCTAGTGAACATTTTTAAAAATGAAATGCTAAAATTAATTTGTAGTAAAATCCTAATTATTATAAGCAAGGGCGTCATTTGGGGGTGCAGGGAAAAATAAGGGGTGCAGGGGAAAATAAGGGGTGCAGGGAAATTAGAGAAAAATAAGAAGAAAAAATAAAAGCTCGAAAAAAAATGCGAAAATTCTTATAAAATGTAGCTAAATTTCCTTTAAAATTAGCAAAAATCTTTCGATATAAGGCGATTTTAATTATAAATGTCTTAAATCAGCAAAAATTGCCTCAAATTGATGATTCAATCCATGAACAATACAAAAATTTCGCGTTCGGGTTTCCGCCATCGCATTACTTTTTCTAATAATTTTTCTTCGCCCCTCCTTGATGGCAAAAGTTGAAATGACGCCCCTGATTATAAGTCATGGTTTTACGATCGATACTGCAGTTTATCATAACTGAAATACCGACATGATTGTTACCGTGTTGCGTGAGATAAGCATGACGACAACAGTAAAGTCATTTTGCCGAAAAGATCGCCGAAAGAATATAAGATGATGGGAATTAACAACTTTATTATTGTTCCGAAAGAAATTTGTTTGACGGCTGAATTTACTCTTGTCACATCTACAGTCGAAAATGACCACAGTGTATTTAAATCCATATTGCAATCATTATTGTTGCTTACGAGATGATATTTCCTACAATTTAGTACGTTGAGATCACGTGGCTGCTCCCTTTGTCACGCATCCATTTGACTTGGATAATGTTCTTGTCCAATACACATTCATCAACCACCCTCTCCCCATTATTTCGAACGATATATCCAAACGGCACTACAGATATCGGAGTTCCAGTATAGGGAAATACTGCATTGGTTATTATATGCACTAATATCTGCATAATGGCGAACGTTTTTTAGAATTTTCAATATTGCAACACAGTGATCAAATAGAAAATGATTATTGTTCATATGATACACCTTAATGAATATTATGAGATTATCAGAAAGTATATGTTTTCTAAATAGCAATTTATAGTCTAGTAGTGTATTTAAAAGTACTGTAAAAATCTGATCATGTTCTTATAGGTTCAAGAATTATGGCATACATTGATGAAAGATGAAATTATTTGGTTTCCTTTATTGTATTTCCAATTTAAGCATTGTTCTATATGTAGAAGAAAATAATTATTCAAAGTAAATAGAAGGTTTCTGCTCCATATTTCTTAATTACATAAAAGTTTTAAAGAGTTTCGTAACAATCACTTTTTACTATCCAAAGAAACAAAAATTATAATTGCTGTAATTTCAATTATTTATAATTATCCTGTATAATGTTAAACTTCTGAACGTTTTCTAATTCACACGAAATTGTATACCGTACCTTTTTTATATATAGGACAAAAACAATTTCCTTCCTTTTTTCGGGTTAATAAAAATAGCAAATAATATCTGCACAAATATTCCCGCTTCTTTCTATTTTTTCTCAGTAATAACGTGCGTTAATAGTGATATTATGTATAATACACGTGTTGAAGGAATTACTAATTTATCGCTTATTAAGTAACAGTGTTCTTTTGTCAGATGTTAGATTACTTGTATTTGATATATAACATCATTGTACAGCTTCCCCCTCCCCTCGTTCCCTCTTTGCGCCACTTACCCACAATAAACAAGCACTCAATCAGTCCGTAAACTATCCCTTCGTCATGTCAGCTTTTGATGAAGGATCTATTGATTCCAAATGGACACTGTTACTCTCAAAGAGCAATGGACTCACATTCAAACCAGAAACTACAGTATTCATCATCATTTGGCATACAAGTGGCTATACTGAAATTGACAAACCTCTAATAAACTGACCCTATATAGAGTTAATTAAACCAGTATTTTATCTACTGTATATGCTACACGATTTTTTCATTTTTTTCAAATTATAATATGGTTAGAACAATAATCGTAATCGGTAGCAGTATATACCTTTAAAAGAGATAAATTAATTTGATGATATTATTGTCTTAGTAGACTATTGTCATAACTATATAATAACGATTATCGAACGAAAGAATGGGTTTTTCCTGCATATTGCTGGAACAGTTGAAACTGACGTGAGTGTATTAACTGTTCCAATATGCGGGAAAAAACTATTCTTTTTCTATATTGTAAGAAAACCTGCAGTCCATTGTATTTTATATAATAATGAGTTGAAATATGAATGAAAATGCAGAAAACATTCAAATCAGAATTTCTTTCTTTTATGGCTCAAAAGTTTAAATCATAAGTTATCATAATCATAAAAGTCATACAGTAGTGATAGAGTTAAAAATATTTTATAACATAACTAGAGAATTTTTAAATAATTAAAATTAAGTGTTGTTTTTTTGGCTACAAATGCAGATTATAAACCACATAAATTTATCTAGCTTTTTGCAAAATTATATGTCAAATAACCTTTCTTTGATATAGGTTTCGTCCATCAATCGGGTACTCCGGAATTTGGCTTCACAGAAAGAGCAGCAATCGAGTATTCAGCCAGAATCAGTATACGATAAACTTCGAATGTTTAATGGACAAGCACCGGGATGGGCTTGGTACCCAGGGGCTGCTCCTGCACCGCATTTGGCTCTTTCAAATCCAGCGACGCCACTACCTAGTCAGGTGGCCAGAGAAAGCGAAGCCCTTAAAAGAGGTAAGGATATACGATATTAAAATTAATTATGCATGTAGTAATATAAATTTTTCCCACTAGCATGCACTGAAATATTTCCAAAATTGTACTAGCATTCTGGAATTTCATCACTGGAGTATTTTGCATTATAAAATAATTGCTTGTTGAATTGTGTCATAATATTGGATGGCAGCCCTACTGCAGCTTTGGTCGAACATGTTCCATAGAAAAATGGTACATTTTATTGAAGAATTCATATATAAATAATGGTGATGTGAACAAAAGTTATTGTGTTAATGTTTCTTCTATTTCATTACAATATTAAAATACTACTAGAGTTTTGATCATCCCTATAGTATTATTTTTCTATATTATGATGCTCTAATTTTTCTTTAACTGATCTTTCGCATAATGGCGTACTGTTCTATCGTCGTCATTATATAATAATAATAAACCAGTAGAATTAAACACTGTTAGCATTAATAAAGATACGCCCGAATAGACCACCTTTTTTATGATAACATTTAAAGAAATATTAAACATAAAATTGACACCTGTTTGGAGTGTGAAACAACTCCTAATCGGTTACAGATAGGTATAGGGAAACTGAGATTTTTTTCTATATACTTCCCTATACCTATCTGTAGCCGTTTAGGATTTTTTTTTTTCACACAACGGACGGACATACATACCGAAGACAATATATGCTTTCAGCATTGTTGCATTGCACATCCACAGATCACGAGTCAATGTTATTGAAAATCCTCATCGTATTACCATGGTTTTCGTGATGTGTATAGTGTATTAATATCATTTTGCTGAATGAGAAGCTGTTCAGTAATGTTAGAAGATTCATGGTATCAGGATCCTGGTATATCGGCAACCCATTTCGAATATAAAAGCATAAAATTTGTAGTTACCAGGTAAATGGATTGTTAAAGAAAGTTTTTTTTTCCTGAATAGAGTAACATTTGTTTAACAAATATATTTAGATTTCCGAGTTCAGCTGAACTCCATATAAAAAGACTGAAAGTATAGTGAGTAAAACAACATATCAGAATATAATATATTCATTCTTCTATAAATACTGTACAGATACGCATATAATATATTCATGTATAATTAAATGATACATACTTTCTTCCAACTCATACCTGGAGTGATCAGTTTACAAACCAAGTGTAAACTTACTAATTTGTTACATAGCATTGTTCAGTAGTATCCTATACAGTAAATAAACGCACAATATTTATGAAGTAACAATGTAACACG
>JAQIWE010005151.1:0-10179 GCA_034698565.1 Campodea plusiochaeta
TGAAAAGAAAAATATATACTAGTTTCGAAATTTATCGAAATTTGCGCAGTTACAAAAAATCCTTAGGAAAGGCTCTGATGGTATTATTGTCGATTATGTAATAAAAATATAACGAAACATTCAGATTTCAGTAAGGACAATACTATCTCACTTTATTGCATGCTCTAAAAGGAGGATCATAATATATGCTATAATATGCTTTAAAAGGGGAATCATAAAATATGCTACAATATGTACAATATTCGTAAATGTAACAAGTGAACTGTAATGTTCAAAAAGTGTCATAATTATAAACATGCTGTTTGTAATAATCTTATATATAAATATATTATCTTAGTGTATAAACCATTTCAAGCCATTTAAACAAACCATTTCATGTACTGTATGTATCGTTGTGATTAGGACTATATATAGGCCCATGTCAATAAACTATATTTCATTATATTATATTCTACATTATTCGTAATATAATAATTGTTACTGACAATATTGACAGCACTCTGCCAAAATCACCATACGTATAGACGCAGTGACATAAATCCTTTTGATTATGACGATGTAATGCGAATAAAAGATACCATTATATTGTAAGTCAATCGCGTATTGATATGTACAGGGTGGCCCAAAAAACTTTACCCCTACTTGAAAACTTGCAATTCCTCGTGATATACTGAAGATACACACTTGAAATAAAAAACACATGAAAGTTCATTCTATTGTCGGTCCACCCATGTATAGTTTTATGATGATATCTACAACTAGCAGATGCGCTACAGCCTTTTCCCCAAAATCTTACGTAAAAAAGTTGCAAGAATTGTGTACAGCATAAATTCTCTTTTTCTTTTGTTTCATTATTTTCTTTAGAATTGAAATACTTAGTACAGATATAACATGAGGGATAATAATGAGAATAACCAACATAATTAAACTGTGTCATCCTACTGTGAGGTAGCCTATTATTGGGAAATTCCTGGATTACCTTTAAAATTACTTAATGCATGCTCATCAAGCACATTGCACAGTTTAAACTTTTGATTTGCCTATACTTATGGGACAGCATTTGAAATTTAAATAATTTTTGACATAACTTATTAAAGTATTATAGAGTAATGTAAAATTTCATGGTGATAGATTTTATAAATAACTTCAAACAACCAAAATTTTAACAATTCACCATATTTTTCATGCTTGCAACTTTTTTTTTCCAAGTAAGGTTTTGGTAAAAAGACTGTAGTGAATCTGCTATTGCGAATATTATCATAAAACTATAAATGGCTGGATCAGAAATTGAACACGGTTTTTATTTCAAGTCTGTATCTTTAGAAAATCACGAGTGATTGGAAGTTTTCAAGTACAGTAGGGATAAAGTTTTTTGGGTCACCCTGTAAATTTCATTTACAGTGATGTTACTGTATACGTTTACAGAAATGATATGTTACTGTAATTTCTGTAAACAGAAAATATTGTTAATAAGATTTGCATCGAACACACTCCACTGATATATATTGAAATTTACAGAATAAAGAAAGTTAATACGCTTCAGTGCAGGAAAACGAAAGGATATAGATTTCAAACAGATAATAAGTTACAACTTTTCAATCTTATTAGAAACTTTTTTATACGTATCAGTCATACAGATAACATTACAAGTTTTAAATTATATCAACTATAATCTTCTACTAATACATTACGAGAGTTTCGAAATTCTTATGCGGTGAAACTTTGCTTGTTGTGCATAAATTTGACAAAAGATGTTTTCCTCATCTTTTACAGTTATATCACTATTTTCTATACGACTCCGCCAACTTTTCATATAAAATCAGAGAAATAAACTGCATGCCTTGAAGCATCTGCAGAGCATGGATGAATATGATACCTAAGTTTCTTAGGCGTACAGTCAATAGTCTTGCGAGGGGTACAGAATATTATCATACAGTAGAAGAAAATGGAATTTCAGGTCGTCTGATATGGTTGCCAATTCATGAATAATGTTAGGCGGGATCAGTGTTTATCTGAGATTATTTTAAAATTTGTCTTCTATAAAAAACACATTAATTATCTGAAGTCAGTGAAAATACTCTGCTATTATAAATTTAATTATTTGGAATGTGATTTCACAAAAAAAAGTATTGGGTAGAGTAATCAATGGGAATTTGAGGGTGTAATAAGCTGCAGAAGAACGTAATAAGAAAATGCTGTTACATAATAAGATTTGCAGGTTTTGAACATGGTGCGTACTGAAATTATGTACATCCAATCGTCCATGAACTTTGAAAAGAGAAAGAATATCTGTAAGCATAATTCTGGAAAATGAGAAAGGAAATAACAATTAAATTTATATGATAAGATTGTCACGACATGGAAATGCCAGCAATTACTGTAAGTAACAAATAGTTAAAAGGTACTGGACAATTTGGATTTTCAAAGGCAAAAAATGAGACAGATTAAACAGTGACTTCTTTTTAGACTTAACTGAAGTGTCATCTCCGAGTTTGTGAAATAATGTAGATTTATATTTTAAAAGTTATACAACAGCGTTGGATAACCCTACATATTTTATATATATATTGTAGATACAGGAGTCGAGAGAAAAAGAAAACCTAAGTAAATTGAATTTGGGTGACATTATCGCATTTCCATATTCTTGTTGTAGATTTATGCAGTATGGAAAGGTATAAAATTTCCACCTGTAAATTCCACAGTAATCGAAAATATAAGTAATTAGATAAGCACGAAACTTATTAGAGTATTATAAATCGTTTTATAAATACATTTCGTAGTATGATTATATACAATACAACTTATAATTGTATACATTACAGCTATATGAAAAGCGAGGTTACAGGCTCTATACTATATCTGGTAATACATTAGATTTTATATAATATACGATAGTAAGTCATACGAGTTTTACCAGCGGAAATTACAGGCTACAATACACTCTCTTGTTTTGAATGTATACATACTGCAAGAATGAGTATATATAATCAGATGTAGGAAAGCTCTAATAATATACAGTGTATCTATGTGCTGCATATTGAATATGAGCATTATTTTGTCTTCCTACTAGCAGTTTCAGTATGCATCAGACTCAATGGTGCGCAAATGTCGAAATAAGGTTTTACCATAGGTCCATAATCAGTCCAGCAACTGACACCAGTATGAGCACCAGTACACCACATAATACCTTTCGTGGTGACGTTTGCCAGTGAAAATCGTAATTTTTTGCTGGATTTTAGAAAACATCATTTAGGGAATGGGTTATTTTAGAAATAATTTTGAGGAAACGTCAAATAAAGAAACTGAGAAGCACAAGTTGTTTGGTGTTTAGGATTAGCAAATTATAAAGATAAGATAATACGTGTTGAAGTGTTTCGGGAAGTGAAGAAACACAATTTCCGTTGGAAGAGGTTGAAACAGGATATTAAGTCAAGTCATCAGTAGTATCTACGGTAACTTGCCGTCGCTATACGTAGAGGAATACGAAATGAATCAATCAATCAATCAATAAAGAAGCAATACTACAACAATATTAGGTGGGTTAAAAGGGAAGAATTCTTTCGTTCCATTTAGGATCATTGTAAGTACATGAGAAAGCTAATTTTTCCGATGAAATGAAGATGCTTGTTGGGCTGTTATTAAATTATTATTAACCAACACTCGTGTCGTATATATTTCTTATTGCTTTTCCGTCTTGTAATTATTTTCAGAAAATTCTCTTAAATAAATTAATTTATTTTTAATTCCTCAATATTATTAAACTCATAAAACAAAGATATTACAGAAGCTCTTGACTTCAATAAACTTATTGCCAATTTTTATTCTCAAGGTTATATTAACTTTTACCCAGACTTTTACCTATACAATATTTTGAGACACGGTAGTGAATAACTGAATACAAAGACGTCAGAAGATATGTTCAAATTCTTCAAAATATTTTACGTTAATTAATTTAATTGAATTCTCATATAACATAATCATTCCGATATCCATCTTAGATGTATTATATTATAGGAGTCACGTATAGTGAATAAAGAAATATGTGCGTGTGATGTTTTAATGCTGAGTGAAATTCACCTTGAAAAACTTTTTTTTCCACTTTTGATTTTATGGCTGTTATTATTCTCCATGTTTGTGGAACGCATTCAAAATCAACTATATTTAAACTATATGAGGTTGCTAATTTCTACCATTTTAAGGAATATTAGAATATTAAAGGAACGGAAAAGATTACTGAAAACTTCGAGAGACATTGACTTTTGCTGGTGTCAAGGATGACAGAATACCCAGTGCCCATGCAGGGATTCAGTTTAGACTATTATGATTTTCGTAATTATTTTTTTAACATTATTTGTTTCTTTACATTTTTACAACATCTGCTTTTCGTACGTAATATGAGTATCAAGTTAAATGATTTATTGCAGGAAGTTTTCATATTTTATTTGTTCAAGAATAAGTAAAATGTCTTTCGTATTACTGTATAGTACAACTGCACCGTAGAAGTTCAGCAGCTCGTATAGTATATTTGTAGAAAACAAACTTCCAGTAATATCATGCAATTTAGATTTAGCAACCCTTCCCTGTAATAATGACTACGAATTCTACTGGAAGTGTAAAAATAAGTATACCCCACTTTTCATATTTCGAGAATCCAATAATCCCGAGAAGTAATTGTCAATTATATTTTGGTTCATGACTCATTGGTTTATTTTTAATGTCTATTTTGGGTCATTGTTAACTTTAATCAATGAGTCAGCTTTGCTAGGTGACCTATTGCTGAATGACGCGATCACATCCAGATATGATGGGGATTCATTTGAGCTGATGGTGGCCCATTTTCTTCCTCATCTGACCAGCATGGAAATGATAATAATCATTTACCGTATAACAATGCGACTAATGACATAATGATAAGTGCCATAGAACCATAGGTAACTTGAACTGTATATCAACAGTTCTCTTTATGAAAGATCAGTTAGTTGATCACTCTAGTTTGTAGCAAGTGAACCGTTCCCTTAGAGCCATGCATTTTCTTAGAAAATAATCATTACACTTTTACGAGTACAGTTCTGTTTCGTTTTATTATTGAAGTATGAGTTGATGGAAATATTACAGTGAAGGGTTTTTCAGTTGTAAAATCATTACGTAAGAATTGTTGTGGTGTGACGCAATATGCTGGATATATTTGTCGAGTGATATTATTACCTATTGACGATTTTCGAAAGAGAAAAATTCCTATTATGTCAAACTGCTATGAAACTAAACATACTCGTATAGATCCTACTTTAATAGCATTCAACTAAGAAATGATATCACAAGAGAATAACTGTTGTTGTAGTAAGTGATTATGACAAATAAAATCACCTGTTATTGGAGTCGAGGAATATGGATATAACATTTTCTTCTATATGTTCCAGCAGAGAAATACTTGTGCGTTGTGCCAATGGCATCATTATATGAACACAGAGACAACAGTTTCGAATGCCTCAAAAACATTCATATATGAATCATATCTATATAATTATATATAAACTGAAACTCTGTGAGGTTTCTAAGAATAATATAAAGGATGTCTCAAAAGTATTCATTCCATTCCTTTTTATAACTTTTGAACCAAAAAGTAAAGAACTAGTTCAACAAATGTGTATCTATTATAACAGTATAAATCCGGGTCCATTCAACATGTTCCAGAACAGATAGCTCTAGATATAGCTCAACAGAGAATGCCGTTCGCTTTTCTCTGATATATATCCATAGAATTTAGTCTATACAGTATGCCAGTACCCGAACATTTGAATAAGTTTCGTTTGCTATTATAATTCTAAAGGAAAAGTGTATACTTCAACAAGTCACCAGTAAATCTGTAATATATATTCGAGAAAAAATAGGCTCTGAACACAAAAAACCGAAAAAAGATACGCAAGAATGAACTGGAATTATCAGATTCTCAACGAGATGACGAGGACACTTAGCAGTGAAAAAGATCAAATCTTTAATCGTATTATACTATTGATTGTTTTTATCACAAATATAAAAAAAATCCATTTTCACCTATAACAGAATGTTTTTGCTGTTCAATTTTACGTTACGTCTCGAAAAGAGAAACTTTAAACGATGATAACTCATATCAGCTCGAAAAAATCATTGGGACTCTAATTAATTGATATCTCATTGTGATTTCAATTCATGATAGAGGGTGTAATAGAATCTAGATCGTACGAAACAGTATATAGAAATGTAAACGACTATCGAAGTCCATCTGTGTCACAAAACTGTCTGCTGTAAAACAAATACAATGTAACTGTTGTATGGTCAGTATGGTATAGACTCATGGATGTGGTGAAACAACAAATAATCTACTTCAACTGGAACAAGCAGCACTCCTCTACTGATCGATGAGATATTTACATAATAAAGTATTGTTGGTCAAAAAATATACAATTGTAACAATGAGTTCGTACACACAATTACCACTGTCCATTTTTGTATACATCAATGTTGTAATGCGCATGAAGCAGATATATATTATTGTGAGGCAATCACATTACAATGCTTCAATCATTTTATGTTTGTAACTGTGGTGAATTGACATTGAAACGTTTTATAAAAGGGACAAAATATTGATAGGTTATCATTATGGTATTCAATAGCTTTATTTGCAATACCATACCAGCATGAATAAATATTATTCTGGATCAATTTTGCAATAAAACATTAATCATAATTATGAAAATAAGATTTTACTTTTCTTACAATTAGCTTTAGTTTTGACTTGCCATTATATATCAATGCATATAAGGGAAGACGAATTATTATAGAAAAGTTTTTTTCTTCTTCGAATTCCTGCTAGTGAATTTTTTATACAGGCAATTTCATTTCAGATTTAAGACATCTAAGCTATTTCTGCTGTAATAGAAAACCCTGTTATTAAAAAAAAAATCTGAATATTCTGAAGTTTCCAGAAATTTTGGAAATGTTTTTGAAATCTAGCTCATGTAGTAATTTTGTTAATATATTCTGAACTGCAACGTAAAAATATATTATTACATATCACACGAAATAAGTGATGAAATAAAAGTCGAGTTTTAATTCTTCTCCTATATTTTTGTGACCAAAGGTTGAGAGGTTTCAGGTTTGGCAACCAAATGAAATAAGCAACGATGTAAATTTCATTATATATTGTGAAACACATGGTCGAACGAGTGAGAAGGTCTTGTACAGCACAGGTAGTGTGACGTCACTCTGTACTAAAAAGAGAGAAAGGAACATCTCTTCTGTAGGCTGCGCAAAGCCAACCAGTTTTCGTCAGTCGGAAGAACAGATCTCCTCACTCGTTCGACCATGGTGAAACATAAATTACAGAATTATCTTAACGTCGATATCAAAAATATACAATTAGAATTGTTCCGTATATTTTTGTGTATGGTTGTTAATGGTACCAATAGCAATTTTTTGTGCAAAGGAATATTGAATTTTTGATTCATTGATAAATATGCATAAAAGGCATATCGGTATTGAGAAAAAATTAAGAAAAGAAAAATCTTCACAATAATCTGTTTGGACATTTAAGTCTTGAAATAACTTTACATAGTAATGCTAACTAAATTATGCATATTATTTTCTTCCAGTGACTCATGGAAACGTAGCTTCCCCAACCGTACACTGAAGGCTTTCTCCATCGCTCCACTACTGGTATACCCCACACATTACACTGGAGAGAAGGGTTATGTGAGTGATACTGAAGATTCAGTTACTTTACCAGTAGAAAATGAAACCAGTGACACCTGTCAGTCGTGCGATAAGGCTTCATTAACCGCTAAGTCAGCTGTTGAGCATAATGATCAGATCGGATTCAAAGAAGAATTATAACATATAATTAGTCTTCGTCAAGAAATGTCGAGTTTTGATTCGCATCATTTTCGTAATCATTTCTGCAAATTGAAGTGTTTTCGATAAAACTTCAATTCGACAACTCTGATTTCAAAAAAAAAAAAAGATAACTTCATTTTTCTGTCGTTCGATTTAAAACGTGAACACGTAGAAAGCTGAGGTTATTAATTTAATTAGGCCACAATATTTTACTTTTGATTGTTTTTGATAGCTTTCCATATTATATAGTGTTAAGGAAATGAGTTAAATTCTCAATATTTTTAAATCGTAATATGAAATTATAATATCACAATGTTTATCCTTTTATATATTTTCCAGATTCCAGTGTATGTTATTTTACAGGTGCAGTACTGTATCAGTAAAACTATCTCCGTGAAATGCTGTTTGTGTGGATGATTTGTATCAACTCATAATAGTTATATAATATGTATACCAGCATGTTTTAATAACGTTGTTAACCTCTGACTGTATAAATGTTTCTACTGTTTCCTAATTTTATGAAATATATCATAATATGCCAAAGATTATAATAATAATTGTTAATGATGTCTTCATACTCCATCAGGATCTACTTTTTACGTTCTTACCAATTTATGACTCATTATGCAGTTCTATTTTGAACTTCGCCATAATGTAATGATATCGGAATAATTGCAATAATATTTTTTATTCCGTGTATTATATACATGTACCGATAATACCAATGTTTATTAAACAATTAGAGTCAAGTCAGTTCTAATTGCTTGACTAAAAAATAAGCTGTTGAATATGATAAGGTAGATGAACGTTGTTTTATGACGACATGTCTTTAACATAATAATAAATATTGTGTCGTAATCTTGGTGCAGAAATTATGGTTATTGTTTTACCGAATTTATTCTCTGTATCTGTTATATGAGATTCATATATCATTGAGTTGACAGCGATCAATACTTGATTCAGGATATTTTAAAATACATAACTGTAAGAGTTAATTTTGATTATAACATTTTTTTAAACATTATAACCATAATTTAGTTTTGCATCAAGGTACGACGAAACTGCTGTGGAATTTGATTCTCAGAAAATGCCTTTTTTAATATGATGCCAAAAATAAGATGTGTGAGTATGTACTATATTAAAACTATTTTGTGCCATTTTTTTAATATTCTATAAATCTCATTTTAACTGTGTCTGATAATATTGTTGTAATAATACTCTCATTTTGTATGTTGCATGTTACTAATGAATATTGTACTAATATTTTACTGCCTTAAAGTGCCAAAGATTGTATTTTTGATGTATATGTTACCAAACTGATTTTATATACAAAGTACAACAATGTAGTATATGTACTGATTATTCCATGTAGCGTTTATAACAATCATTGACTGTGATGGAACGATGGAAGGAGAAATAAAGAAACAAATTTTAAAATACATGACTGGCTTTATTTTTTATATAATTTCTTGTGAGAATATTAGTTTATATATATATAGTTGCATATAACTTGGAGGCTTTCTCTGAAATATTTTAAACCCGTTATTACTTGTTAGACGAAGAAAATTCTCTCTCTGACTTAGTCTGTCAGCCCCCTTGAAAAGTCGAGATGCTGCCTTAAATTTGTTTTTGCTCGTTTTTTTTCGTTTTGTCGACATATAAGTATTTTCTAGCTTTCCATAGTTTGAATCAGTTTCAAGTATGATATTTTTTTTCAAATAGGAGTGATGAAATCTAGGATGAAACGAACAACTGGGGGATTTTAATATTTATATAAATTTAAAAATATGACAGTTATGTCGAATTATAATGTTTTGAAGTTGGGATTAATTATTTGGAATAACATTGTAGTATTTTATAATAATTTAATTTCGCATAGAAAACATATAAAGTTGACTCAATTTCTTATAATTCCAGATATGTGAATGAGTTACAATATATCTTTTGTGAGAAAAAATGACTTCGAAATTTTTGTAAACTATTTTCTTGTTTTGTCCTGGAAAACTCATCATCTATATGAGATTAACTTTTTGGGTAACAAATAAAAGCAAAGTTATATTTCCATAATTTATATAGCTTTTACTAAAAATATTTTGGTTAATTATTTACTCAAGCCAGCCGAGGTCAAGAGTACGCACAGCTAGTTATATATATTAGAGGATTAACGAAAACTTATAATTTAAATTGTTATATAAGTGAGGAATAGTTTCAATAGTAGAAATGTACGGAATACTGTATATTGATAGAAATAAAAAGCCGAATTCCGTAATAAGCACTGTATATTATTGAACATTACCCAACATGTTTCGA
>JAQIWE010005152.1:0-10179 GCA_034698565.1 Campodea plusiochaeta
TACCAATACTTGTTTGCGCTCTTCTAGCAACTTGTTGTTTATAATCTTTTAAGTACTCTTTCTGGTTATTAAATGTCACTCCCAGATATTTATAACTTTCGACCACCTGTACAGTTTTTCCTTGTAATTGAAATTTTGGATCTATTTGGTTTCCGTAAATAAGGCACTGAGATTTCTTGATGTTAAACTTCAGGTCACTGTCTTCTGCAAATGTTGAACACATATCTAATAATTGTTGCATCTGTTCTTTTGTGTCAGATAGTAAAACTATATCATCTGCATATGCTAGTCCTGGTATGTTGTATTCTCCTATTTTCACTCCGATGTTACTTTCTTCTAATGCTGTTGTAAGAGGTGCTAGATATAATGCAAACAATAATGGAGACATTGGGCATCCCTGTTTTAAACCCCCGTTGACTATTAGTGGGTCTGTTTCTATTCCATTCCAGAAGAATTTATAACTGGTATTTTTATATATGTTTTTCAAGTGCTGTACTTCTTCTCTTGAAATTCCAAATCTGATTAATCTACTCCACAGGGTTGTTCTGTTCACTGAATCATATGCTTTGCTAAAGTCCAAAAATACACAAAATAAATTTGTTTTATACTTGACAGAACATTCTATTAATTGTGTTAAAACATATAAGTTGTCTGCTAGACGTCTATCTTTTCTAAACCCATTCTGAATTTCTCCCAATATATTTTCCTCCTCGGTCCAGATTGATAAACGACGAGTTATTATGAACATGTATAATTTACAAACTACACTCATCAAAGCTATCGGTCTATAATTGTCTAATATATATTCACTATTATTTCCTTTTTTCCCTTTCAGAAGGAGTATTATATTTGTGATGTTCCAATCTTCCGGTATATAATCACCACTCCTGATTCTGTTGAGTATGTTGAGTAGAACTGTTTTACTATTTATTTGCAGATATTTAATCATCTCATTGGCAATATTATCTGATCCTTTTGCTTTGTTTAATTTAAGTTTCTTTAGTGCTGATTCTAATTCCAGTATTGTGATATCTTCCTGTGTAATGGGTGATTGACTGTTCTTGTGTTCTTCTATTAATTCATTCTCCATACTTTTATTATTATTATTAAAGATGGATTTAAAAAACTGACTGATTTCCTGTTGTATTTCTTGAATTGATGTTATTTCTTTGTTGTTGTCGATAATTAATTTTGTTTGTTGCAATGTATTTACTCCTTTGCCTCTTCTGTTTTGGTTCTTGTAATAATTCCATACTTTCTTTGAGTCATATTTACCATTTACTTTAAGTTTTTCTTGAACACTATTAAAATGATGGACTATTGCCTTCTGTACTAGAACTTGAGTTTTTTCTTTCTGTATCATGTATTCTTCCCATGCTGTTTGTAGTGCTGCTTGTGTGATGTGTCCTTTTAAATATTGTTTGCTTAGGTTACGATGTTTTCTTCCTTTTGTTTTTCTCTCAGTAATGGCGGTACCTATCTCACGACTCCACCAACTTTTGTTTTTGTATTTCTTATTCTTGATTTTACTTGACGATACTTTTAATTCTTGAATACAATTGGATTCCTTTGCTGCTGAAAAAATTAATTTTATAAACTTGTTGTAATCATTTTCTTCATTTTGTTCTTCACATGTACTTGTGATTGTCATATTGGTCAACTGGTCATTATTGTTAGAGTTGTCATTAAATCTATTTTCTACTAATTCTTTCATATTGATAATATTTTCATCATTAAAATTATATTTCCATTTCTTTCTTGATGTAGGTCCCACGCTTGGTTGTTCTCTTGCATTTGTGCTTACTTGAAATACTATTGATAACATGCAGTGATCACTTCTTATATTACAATGATAGTCCAAATCTATTTGAAAATCTTTTATGATGTTGTTGTTCCATGCATTCGTATTAAAAAGTAGATAATCAATAGTAGAAGCTTTTGTTCCACACATCCATGTTGGTACATCTGCTAAACCGTATATTATATTACCAATCATAAAACTTTCTTTATCACAGAAATCTCTTAACTGTTTACCATTATTGTTTTCTTTTCCACCACAATCTATTAAATGACCATTAAAGTCTCCAAGTATATATATTTGTGCTTGTGGTGTTTTTACATTTATATTTTGTATTGCTGCTGTTAAATCTTGATAAATCTTGATATTTTCTTTATATTTTTGTTCTACTTTGCAGTAAATGATGAATAAAATTACTTGTATTTCTCCTGCTGTAAAACTTACTTCTGCAAAATTGTAATTTAAAGCAACTGTATATTGTAGACTGTTATGTATTAATAATGCTATTCCACCCATTCCGCTGTTATCTGCACTGGCTTTATATTTGTAGTCAATCTCTTTAATGAAAGCTGGTTTTTCATTTTCTTTTAAATGTGTTTCGACTAATCCGAGTATCATTATCTTATTATCTTCTAAGTATTTCTTCACTGATTCCCACTTCTCTCTACATTTTAGTCCTTGAATATTCATGTAAGCAACTTTAAATTCTTCTACAATTTCATTTCTTGTAAATCTACTGGAGTTAGGTTTGCAAAGTGACATAGGTTGGCCCACCCGATTATAATCTATTACTTTTGTTTTCCCCTCTAGTTTCCCTTCTCTAACACACGGATTAATGCCCCCCGCAGAACATTGCTAAGGACAGCAACACCACCTCTTGACAGATGTAAACCGTCCTTAGCAAGCAAATACCTATTACCCCTAAAAAACCACCACGGGCATACAAAAGTAACACCCCCCATCAAGCACACCCTACTAACTACAGAATTTACATACCATGCTTCCTGAGACTTTGCTATGTCATCCACCCTTGGTAATAATCCAGACATCACAATTTGTACCTTATGCAGCTTCGATTTCTCAATAATGTAGTTCATCATAGCCTGAAACCAAACTTTCATTTTCTCCCTCTCTTCACCCTTCACCCCAGTAAGATTGTTTGTTCCGCCGTGGATGATGATTACATCATACTTAAGCCATAACTCCTGCTCATCTATTAGAGTAACGATTTCATATAAATTCTTCCCTTTATAGCTTACACATTGATACTGAATATGAGGACCATTCCAGTAATTATAAAAGTGTTCCCCTACGTACTTAGTGATTGAGTCTCCTATTAACAACACTTTTTTAGCCACTACTTGCGTTTCACTTCGCATGTATAAAGTTGTGTCTGAATCTTCAGAACTAACTAACGAATAAGTATCTTCAAGATATTCACTATCCGAACTTATTGAATCGAGCATATCCGGTTTTAAAACACTTGCACCTTTTTCGCCAGTTTTTTCAACTTGGATTGCTAACTGTACTTTAGTTGGTCTGAGTTTTGGAACTGAAGTCACTGATGGGTTTTTGTCTGTGATCGTTTGTGAGCGAGATTCCACGACAGATTCTATGATCGTTTTATCCACGTCTTTTTCTACTGGTATCGCTATCGGCACTCGAGTTGGTTTGGCTTTTGGTACGGAAATTTCTGCCGAATATGGGTATGCGTTTATTTCGGACTGCAATTGTTGTTCAGTTTCTACAACATGGTTCGTAACCGTAACTAAGACTGATGGTGGCCTGTCTTTGATTGTTTTTGAGTCAGCCTGTCCTATAACAACAACTGGGATTGAACTGGTCACAGCAGGAACATTTCCAATCTGTTCTGAACTGAGACAAGTGTCTACTTTTTCATCATTGTTGTGTGCAGCAGTATCTGAGTTACCTGTTGTGAAGTCCAGGAATTGGAGTCGGCACTCTTCACAGAAGTAAGGGAGTGAACCCACAATGTTTTGTTTATTACTATGAGATTTAAGTAATTTATATAATGATCTGGTTATTCCAATGTGTTTGATATGAATCCAAATATCACATACCCGGCAAGAAAGTGCTTCATCTTTATGACCTACAGCCTCTTGACAATAACCACACAAGTAAATTACTTCATCATCATCGAACTCGTGAACGCTATTACTTCCAGTGTCTTCGTTTTCTTCTACTACAGTCTTCCGTCCTCTGGATTTACTTTTCGCGGGATCTTCGGATCCAGCATCACTTTTCACACTGTTGGTTTCCTGGTCAGCCTCAGTGTAAGACTTAGCTGCTGCAGACTTACTCGCTTTCGATTTTCTGGTCATCTCTATGAAATTAAAATCACTCCTCAGATAATTCTTTTGACTGTTATTATGGAAATCGTTTATCTTGACTGAGAACGAGTGGCCCCAACAAAGACTACCATATCAACTTTCATTGGTCGAAATTCGGATTCATAATCGTTAGGCTATTATTAGAAATTCGAATTCGTAATCGTTGTTATTATTAGAAATTAGGATCGTTATTATTATTATTTTCTGCAGACTGGTTCTCGCAATCTCCCCGGCACTCGAAATCGACGTCACAAAACTGGTCGGTTTATGAGGTCGGAACGCAGACAAGCTACAACAGCCCGTCACCAGAAACAAAATCTGAGATATTTCTATGAACAGATACTGAAAACTCGATTGTAACTCGTTAATACAGATAACATTGTTCGTGGATTTCACGGTTACTCATAATAACCGAGTAATAATCACTTTAAACTTTCCCAAAATCACTTTGCCCACGATGCTTGGGCCATTGCACAACCGCCCTAGTGACAGAAAAAATGAAATTCTAGCCCTGATGTTAATATCCGTGAAGTTAAAAAACGCACACGTCGTAAATATTAAACATCTCGAAATGTAATAGAAACCGCTCCCGAGAGCTAGCGATATCCGTAGGCAGAAAGTGGGCACTAACTCGTTCAGGAACTTTCGAAGACGAACACGAAGAGATCATGGACGGAGAAGAAGCTTGTATTTCTTTATTGTGACTCTGTTACAATAAATTCTCTTCCTTGTTGAATTTCAAAATGATAACAAGTGCTTTTACTCTGCCCCCACCTAAAATGGAAATTTGTACAAAAATGATGATTACTGGACTGTAAAATGAAGCACTATTTTTTGTGAATATGGAAATATAACTTTTGAACTGGTATTCGTAGAAACTTGAGAAGAAAATCGACTTGAGAAGAAAATTGCGGTAGCATGGGAAAACTTGCCGTCGTTCGGCCATTTGTAGGTTCAGAAACTTGCCTCGTGGAAAATGAATATTTGTTGCAAATTGATGGATAGAACGGAGAAATAAAGACGGAATTACCAATCCGCAAACAAATACCGGATTTCGCGAATGTCGGAATCATTACCGATTCCAGATTTCCGAGATAACCGATTTCGTAACTATTTCGTGGAATGATGTTCCGAGGTCGTTGAACTCTATCGCCCACCGCCATTGAAGTATTTTGGGGTCCTGAAAAGAAAAAGAAAAGAAAATCAATAAAGTAATAAAACTGGTACCGAGACAGATACGAACCCCTCGGATACCGATACCCATATTCGAGTATATGGAAGTTGTCGTTTGCGGGTACTCCACATCGTGCTCCGACCAAACTGACGCACATTCATTTCTAGCAGGGTCGGATTTCGTCAACACGACATCGGATTCGGAGCCGTGTAACCGTACTTCCTATAAAAGTAATGTTTGGAAACAATTTTATCTATTATTTAGCTCTTACAACTCCTATTTCAATGTACTGATATGTATGTTTATTCTGACTAATTCCCTTATCTTTCCCTAGGGCAAGCAACCCCGTGAACAGTTAGGTGGTCGTCCATTGGAGGTTTTCATGTGTTCTATTCTCAAACGTCAAGGTTATGGTGAAGGATTCAGATGGTTGTCACAGTATCTATGATTTAACATTTTATAAACAAATATGCATTCCAAATAAAACACACAATTACATACTTTAAATGAAGACTTTATTTCAATCCATTGGAAAATACTAAGGAACAACTACAGATTGACTATCATATTCATTCATGAAAAAAGTTTCTGTATTATGTGTACATTAAAGGGTTACCTGCAGCTAAATTGACTTTTCTGATATTATAACAAAATATTAGTCTTGATATAAATAACTGATGATTGTTTTTCTTAACTCCCATCTCCCAAAAATCACCAGTTGTGGAGATATTCACCTTAGAAAATAAGCTGTAAGGTAGCAGAGCAAGCGTGGCTCAAAACAAGACAACTGCTGATATATGAATAAAATGATTAATTTGCATTATTTTTAAGTCAGTTTTGACTGTTTCATGCTTACTTTCATTTCCAAAAACTGTACATTAACTAATTTACGTAAATTACTTTTTTTTTCTTTATAAAAGCATTTTGATGAACTACAGTGTAAATGTATTTTTTTTAACTTGTAGGTAAGTTAATAAATATTCTGTGATTGGAATGAAAATATTCCACCTTTTGATAAGTATCCTTTTACTTATACTACCAGCTGTGCAAATGTGTCATAACCAATAGCACACGGCTAGGATAATCCCAATGGAAAAATATATTAGAATGTTTTCGTAACTTGTATATTTTTGTGATGCTTTTATATATGATTTTAATATCACATAGGTGATGCACCTTTATTTTGATGTCTCACTCCAAATATAATATGGCAATAACAATAGACATTATTGTAATGTGTGCAGAAAAAGGGGGAGGTGAACAACTGCTATATTTTCCTTATATGGAAATGGGAGATTTTTCCCTTATATGGACATGTATTTGTTAATTAGTCTGCTTATTCACAATATATTCTGAACTGAATTTCTGAATGTGGAAGAAAAATACAAGTTGCTCATTTCCCAGTGGATTATTAATAATAAAATTATTACTAGTGTATTCAAAATGTATTGAATTAAAAGACTTGAATTACAAAACGAAGTAAAAATTGTTAATATAGGTCTGCTGATGTAATTTTATGAGTTTATTTTAAAATTAATTTATTAAAGGCTTCCAAAGGACTATTTTTGATATTTTATATTTCAAATGAAAATATGAAATTTGAGTACCACTGGAGCTGTAACTTTTCTTGTTCAAAATTTATTTTTCCCACAAAATAGTTTAACCACTTCTTATTTATAACTTTATTTCACAATTCACATTCTTACTTCAATTTTTATTTTCAAATTCATGACTACGATGTTTATTCCAAATCAGCCAGATACTTCAGAACAAAGTCAAGGTGAATGATATTCCAATTTACTATCAGTGACAACTATATTACGAAGTTTAAACCTTCATTCACATGATAAAAAAGCTTTAAAAGATAAACCAAACTTTATCAGTTCTTATCTAACCTCAATGGCAAAACTATTTAATTTATGAAAACCACCACATCCTATGTTCCGATTAAAAACTCCAGAAATTTATGCAATACATTTTATTGTGCCAAACTGTTACAAATGGGAAAAGAAAGCCAAAAGCATACAATATATATGTCAGTTCAAATCATATGGACTTCACAACTGCTACTAATAATTATGCAAATACAAGATTGCAAAAAAAAAAGACCAGAAAAGAATCAAACCACTGATAAAATAATAAAGATACTGTTCATTTTCCCACAAAATCGAAGACAAAGATTTGAAAAAACAATCGGTATTTATATCCGATCGGTAGAACGCAGTTTCTCCTCTACGGCCTCCATTGAAGCCTCGGACAGGTCAGTTGCCTGGATGTACTTCTGAATTCCTACCAAGGATTTCTTCAATGCATCGAAGCTTGATGAATACAACATCTTCTTCTTTACCTGAGGAGAGAACAAAAAAAGTGGGTTAGTTTTTGGTTTTCGGCAAAAAAAAAAAAAGATGAAATATAATATTAATTAGGTGGTTTTAAATAATGGAGTAGGAGTTATAACAAACAGCATCTATAATCTGGCTCACATTCTCAATGCCAAATTCCAGGTTGGAAAGTCTTTGTAACAAAATATTTGATCAGGATAACTAGAAGTTTAACTGACTTTAATTTACATGCCCTGAAAATTATTTCTTTTTAAAAATCACAAGTCGGGTTAATTATAATTTATAACATCCACCAATAAAGAAGAACTATAAGGCAAAACAACTTGTTTTAAGTCTTTGTAACAGCATGAAAACCTAATCCTTTAGTTGACCTTTCAAATATCAAATCAGTGCAATAAGGCAAGTTGACAAAACTTTGAGAAAGCAACAAACGGGTTATTGAGAATTAGGTTGACATGCTGTTACAAAGATTTCCCAGCCTGGAATTTATCATTCAGAAAGATTAGTGTTTCAAAGTGACCCTGAAGAGCCACTGTGGTCTCCTCTTAAACTGTAACAAATTATCCCGGTATAAACAGAAATTCACTTTTAGGCCTTGTGCCCTAATAGGCCTAATAACACCCATGTTTCAAAACCATTTATTCACGAAATACCAACGATACATAATCGTTAATTCGTTATATACATAATTTTAAAGGTCCCGGCGAGATCTTTCCAATGGCGTATAAATCATTGAAATCTGTCTTAATATTGAGGAAGAAATGTTAAAAAATGTAAATGAAACATTTATACAATCATTTTACATGCCCTGGCAATTTGTTATTACGTAAAAATGTGCCCACTTTAACATGAATGCACCCTGCACCAGAAAATTCTAGATAAAAAAAACTAGAAAAGATGGCTTCCCCAAAAAAATACCCCTTTAAGTAAGAGGTATCGCATAGCAGTTTGCGACCAAAAATTGTGTATAGCGATACAAAATGAAAAATTTTATCGAAATTTGAACTGCAAGTTCAAAGTTGACATTTTTTTGTGAGTAAATCTTCATAGGCCTACATTCCGGACATTCTGAACATTTCAAAAGTTACATTTCTTTATTTATAATTAGATTCATTCAAATGGAAACGGGAAAAGTCGTAAAAAGAAAATTTCGGCCACGCGTTAACAAACTTTTCCTTTTTATATTTTGTTTGATAATTCCGGAAGTATAAATCACACTGCAAAGTATAATACGTACTTCGAATTCACTTTTGTATAGTACAATGGTAAAATGGTAATATTTACATCATTTTTAGCGCATTGACATGTTTTTTAAACGTAACTCGGATAACTGTCAATTTATAATGAATAGTTCTTTTATAAATGAATAGAAAACTTGCTAAGAATTACCATTTCTTTACCAAGAAAGAAAAAGCATAAATTTTGAGAAAAGTTTTTATATTATTTACTTCTCTGTAGTGACTGTGTACGCAGGGTGCAAAATAAGAAAAGTGTTTTGAGTAGCAATTCTGCTACTCAAATACCACTTTCCATAGCAGTTTACAAATTTTGTGTAGCAAATAAAAAAAAATCACAAAAGAGGAAAATGGTTTCACAACTTTTAAAAGAGGATATGGTTAATGTGTATATTAGATAATATCATAATGCTATATAGGCCTACCTATGAATTCGTCTTTTCCTCGCGATTCCAAGCGTGTCAAAAATAATTCTGTGCGGTAAACGGTTATTGCGCAGTAGCTTATTTAAATTGTGACGTCGATAATAAACACTTCCAAATTATGATCCCGAAATAATGCTACAGTACAGTTGTAAATATTAAACTCATACCACAATAATTTACATGGATAAAATCATCTCTTTCTGCAACAGCTTTCCATTCCGACCAATACTTTTTACGTTATTCATAGGTAATAAAAACGTGATTCAATGTTTCTCTAATCTCGTTCATGGTGAATATAACAATGCGTGACGCAATTAATGAACTATTCTCGTAATATTATACAGAGTGTCCCAGAGCGAGCTGACACATTTCAATCGTTCACCAAATGGAAACCAATGAACCGATTTTAATGAAGTAAATGATAATATATAGCTATAGCTCTATATTTTTATATCATATCAAAAAATTCTCTAAAAAATAGAATCAGGGCGTTCACAGGCGGGGAACCAAAAACAGTGAAAATTCACTTCTAAAATAAGTTAGACTGTCCTAATAACGGTTTTGCAGATCTTCCATGATGCGGATTACTGTGTGGTATGTGGAATAATTTTTCTGAGAGTACACTGGAATTTATGAACCCTGGATCACTGTAGTTCGCTCAAAAAATGATGGTAAACTTGGGGATGATGTAACTTCGTATGACTATAGCTCTGTAAAATTCTCCATATTTCTCTTAAAAAATGAGTAGCCCTTCAATAACGCACTGGTGAATGAATGTGATACTCATATTACTTTCCTACTGTCATCTTCGAACTGTAGAAGGATTTTCATGAAGAGAATGAGGATATGAATTC
>JAQIWE010005153.1:0-10179 GCA_034698565.1 Campodea plusiochaeta
GAAGTCGAAGTGATTTATATTTAGTCGTGAAATTCGATTTAAAGACATTAAAAAAATGGCGGTAAAAGATGTTCTCGGGAATTTTCCATGTTTTCAATAAATCTTTAGACAGTTTCCACTGCCAAAATTACACTAAATCACTTTTTTCAGTTCTGTCAACGCAAATAGTGTATAGATATGTCATACTTTAAGTTTGCATATCTACCACAGCGAAAACGCATTTGAAAGTACTCGATTCTAAAAACTTTCAGTGCGGCCCTCGTAGAATTATGAACTGTATTCTAGACATATTTCTTATTACCACCATTATAAATTCTCAACTTATACCTTAAAAATGGCTTGCCTACCTTGCAGGATAGCACTCAATTGAAATAAGAAAACTACAGAAATTAAATTTCGTTTAAAATATTAGTTTAGGTTTATAAACACAAGGAATGGCTATAAATGTTTTATGACTATATCATTTGCAGTTTTTATTTAAGAACAGCTGGCGTAACTATACCTAAATTAACCTTACTCGCCTAACTTTAACATTAGCAAAATTATCTTAAACTTCTAGAAACGCAAAAAAATTAGGTAGGCTATAATCAAAGTATTAAAAAAATTGTATACTGTTTCCATTTTTAGCAAGCAGTACTGGTAGTTTCGTTCATGCCAAAACTCGTAGAACTGCATTACGCTTCCAGCAGACACGATCTATATTAAAGAAAAACTGGGATATTGCAATGAGGAATTATTTTTATACACTCATGAATGTAAGATTGTTAACTTATAAAACAGTTTAAATAAATAGTTTATAAGTTGCCATGTTTTGGTACATATTAATAAACAGTTTTGGTACATATTAATAAACAGTAATTAATAAGAACTAATACTAAACTTACTCTAAATGTAAGGTTTCTTAGATCATAGGTCAGCTAATAATTGGAATAGAAAATGTTGCAGCATTCATTTGATAGCATATTTTGTTTACTTTGAATGTACCAGGTTTCAGATTCCGATATGTGACTACATTAAGTAATAGCGATCATTAAGTTGGTTGCTATTTTCTGATTTGGGTTCAAATTTAATCGATTTTGAGAAATAAGAAAAATACGAAAAAGGTTGTGCGCCAATATTTAAATTTCTATGGACGTAAACAAACTATGGAGATTAGTGTATGGTTTCGAAAAATGTCAAGCGAGCCTGGCATGTCTGTTAAATTTGCATTAAGGATATGTACACTTTCCTCTGATTTAACTGATACCTTCCGAGATTAATTGAAATTGGTTATCCTGAATTCCTGATATTAAATTTGTTCTTCAAAAGAAGCTTTTTAGATTAGTGTATAACAGACATGACTCACTTGACAATATTTTTCACAACCATACACTCATCTCCATAATTGTTTACGTTAATAGAACTTGAAATTAACCCATAAATCTCCTTTTTTTTTGTTGCCCTCAATTGATTTATACCATATTCAGAAAAGTGCATCTGTTTAATGAGGTTTTAGTACTTAAAGCAGCATATAGTATCCGAAAACTTGGTACATTGAAACTAGACAACATTTGATATCAAATTAAAACCAAAACATTTTTTTTTTTTCAATCCCTATTATTAGCTGACCTACGATATAGAGGAGACCTTACTTTTCAATGTTTATTTTGTTATTGATCTTTATTCTTCTTCTGTGAACCCATCCATTCAGGCACGGGTTTTTGCATCTTTAACATTTGTTTCAAATCAGAAACAAAAAAAAGATTGAAAATTTTTGGGTTTCGTCCTATAATATAATAGACCTCCAGTCATAATAAGAATTAGAGATGTCATTACCTTGGAAAACAGTTTATTGAAAGAAAAAAAATTGTGTATAAAGGAACAGTATGAAGGAGCAAAGGGTTAGAGCCAAGAACTGTTTTAGAAGAAGAATGGTGGATGGACAGGAAGAACTGGAGAACACTTTTACATAAATGATTCCAACCCGTGATTAGATGGAAAATGGAAGAAGAAGAAAGAAGAAAGATAAAGGAACATCTAATAAGGGTGTTTTTATATTGATAACTACTTTTGTTGATTTCCTTATTTTTCAAGCTCAGTGTAATGGAGATGCTAGAGACAAGCTAAAACAGATGGCACTGCAGGCACCTAAAGGTTCAAATAATGTAAAATTTTGCTTATTGATCTATGTTCATGTTTTTTTATTATTATTATTTTCAAAATCTTTAATTTTTCTTGGCATTAGCCTATACCACATCATTTAAATGTGAAATACACGACCTATCACTTTCCCTTGTTGTTTTGGTTTGGTTTGAAATATTTTACATATGAAAATACTTTTCTTTTAGTAAATGCATGAATATTTTCTTCCGTGCAATAATTATTCAAATTTGCTTGTGTTACGATTGGTGAATCCATAAACGAAACAAAATATTTGTCAATATTTCATCGAAGATCGGCAAGACCCTTCACTTTTATCAAGACAGTATAAAATTTACAATAGTTGACAGTGAAATATGAACTTTAAGTATATAGTTTGCCAGTTTTTCAAATTGTAGGGACCATATTTGTCGGTCATGTCTTCTTTCTTCAACTTTATTAATTCCATTGATTCCTATAATTATGGCACTATTTTCGGTGTAATGGCAAATTTAAGTCCTTTATTTAGAACACATTCTTCAGCAATAGTTAACTTATTGATAGAATAGTTATGTACAAGCATTGGTTCTTCGTTATCGTGGCGAACCTTTTGTTCTCATAACAAGCCTTGAATCTTCTTTGAATGCTTCATTGTGACAGAAAATTCTATATTTCTAGACATACCTTCTGTAATTTTTTTAATGCTAAACCAAGTATCGTCATCCAATATCTCGCTGAGTAATTCAGTGACATTTTCAAGTTGTAGATTACAATACCTTAATCAACTATATGACTGGCGAATTCGTTCACTCAATAATTTATTCTGGAAATCTAACAGCAGCCTGGTACTACTGTTCGAATGGAATGACATCTTGATGTTCAAAAAAGTTAGAATGATTCTTTCTGTTTTGAATTTCTTCAAAAATTTGATCTGTTTAATCAAGCTTGTCTGTTCTTCAACTTCTCATAGATCTTACAATTTCTCAGTACTGATTGGCCGTACACCACCTTAATGTTACATCTGAGAGACATGGATTCAATACTATTCAAATTTGCTTGTGTTATTACGATTGGTAAATGCAGAAATGAAACAAAATCTTTACCAATATTTCAGCGAATGTCCTTTACTTTTATCAAAACAGTATAAAATTTACAATAGTTGACATTGAAATATGAATAATAAGTACATAGTTTGTTAATTACACACGTCCAGTTTTTCAAATTGTAAGGACCATATTTGTCGTTCAAGGCTTCTTCCTTCAACTTTATTATTTCCATTGATTCTTTGATGTTCCGTTCTCTCAAAGTTTTAGCTTTCTTCAGTATTTTGCATAACTCCAGTTTAAAAGATGGTTGAATTCCAAGAATGTAAAGCTGCAGCTGATCTTTCAGGTTCTTCTTTCTTCAAATAACTCTTATGTTCGTTTAATCTTGTTTTTAAGTGGCGCTTGATTTGACCAACATACTTTTTTGTAGCCTTAACAACTGATTTCATAAATCCCTGAAAGGAGTTCGGTAGGTACACGGTCTTTATGATGGGCTCAAACTTTGTGTATTTTTGTTCAAGGTTTACATGCTACTTGAAAGTAATATTTTCTATAAATTCGTCCTATTCTGTGTGATATTCTTGGATTAAACGATAGGCAAATAAATCGCATCTTCTCTTCCTTTGGTTTTACATTCGGTTTCTTCATGAGGCGTTTTTTAATAGGTACCAAAAACTTTTGGAGACTGATACGATGTGGTCCAATTCATTCTTCAAACCCACTTCATATTTACATATCTTTAGAGCTCTGTTATGCAATGTATTAAATGTTCCGATTTTTTATTTAAAGAATGACATGATTTTGAGTTAGTATACATTTCCATATTACTTGGTTTCCGATATATAAATTTTCTCAGCATATTGTTGTCTGTCTTCTCAATCAAAACATCAAAAATTGGTAGACTATTGTTTTCTTCCAATTACAAAATGAACGATATCTTTGAATGTATTGAGTTGATATATGTCAGAAAAGTATCCAGTTGGTCTGCTCGTTCGAAAGGCTATACTGCTAATATGTCGTCTACATATCTTCACCAGTAAAGAAGTTTGACTGGAGCATCATCTAGAACCTTATTCTCCAAATTCTCTATAAAAATATTGGCTAGTGCTGGTGAGATTGGAGAACCCACTGGAGTACCATCTAGTTGTTGATAAAATTTCCCATCATATTGGAAATATGTCGAACTAGTGCAAAACTTGAGAATGTTCATGAATTCTTTCTTGTCAGGTTCATCTTTCATTAGTTCTTTTATAAGATGTATGGCTTCATTAACAGAAACATTAGTAAATAAAGAGGCAACATCAAAACTCAGAAAAATATTTTCTGTTGTCTAATTCCATTTCTCCTAATTCAATTTCTCCTATTTTTATTTTTATTTCTAATTCAATTTCTCCCAATTCAATTTCTCTGAGATTTTATGCTCTTTCTAAGATCCATAAGCCTGCCATACCATTGCAACCAATTTGTTCCGCTATTAACAGTCCAACTCATTTAATTGCAAAACATCTCAACGTTAGATTGAAAGACTACATTGGCAGAAGTGACTCCCTCATCAAAAATACAGAAGATCTCCTTCAGAAACTTCCTTTTGAATTAAACAACAGAAATATTTTAGTGAGTTTTGATGTTGCCTGTTTATTTACAAATGTTCCTGTTAATGACGCCATACATCTTATAGGAGAAACGGAAATATTTTGTTTCACAGATGTCAGAAAATATAAAATAATCGATGTAAGTTTTGAAGTACTTTTATTAAACCTCTTGACAAATGCATAGCAGCGAAGGCAATGTTCTATTTTTTTACCTTTAAGTACTCACAGAGCTCAAGCGGAAAGGTTTTGTAGATTTCATTCCCTTTATCATAAAATAAATTTAATGAAGTAAATACCAAGAAAAAACATATTTTACGGAAGTAACTATGGCAGTTACAGTAGGATATGAGAGAATAAATGTTTATTTACACACACTGCTTGCAACAGTAATGCATGGTATTTTAGATAATACTGGAAATTAAAGTTACATGTAGAAGAACTTTTCTCATAGAGAGAAAACGGTCTGGTTATGCTAAGTTGTTATTTATACTTCTATTTGGCTAGGTGAAATTAAATTTTTAATGTGTCACTGTAAATTAAAAAGTATTCTTAATTTGTATGTATACCAAAAAAAGTGACTGAACCACTGGATCTAACTCCTTATATTGAAAGGGATACCAATCATCGGAACAAAAGTGGTCAGGTATAATTGTAACCTATATACAGTGGAAATATTCTATCCAACCCGTGCAGTGCATGGATGGGGTCCACGGAAGAGGAAATATACATTCTCTATTAAGTTAAAGAAAGTCTTCATGTACAAATTCTAAAATTTCTTCATTTTCGTTTCAGTTTGTTGTGCCAATTACATTAGTAGCTATTGCAATTACAATAAATAACAGTGGAAAGGATTGCGTGTATGATTTCACACCAGTTACTAAAAATATTCCCTCGAACAAGAATAACATTACACCTGCGCCTATGAAAACTACACCTGCGCCTATGAAAATTACACCTGCGCCAGTGATACCTAACCCTGCTCCAGTGCCTGTACTTCCTACAGATCCAGAAAAGCAGGAAGAAAGGGTACTGAGTCTAAAAGCATATGTGGGTAACAATAAACTCTTAATCTTCCAGAAGGGTAATAGCAATGAAATGAAAACAAAATATGAAAAAACCAATCAATTCCTCTATGATTCGTATAAGATAGTGCAAGTGCCTTCAGATCAATATTCTGTGGATGCTTATCTAATAGAGAAAATGAAAGATGATTTTGATTCATATAGAAAACAGAATTATGTTCTCGGAGTTGAAATCAGAACTGACGAGAAAGTTGTATTGTACTCTCCATTTTACCCTCATACCGTTGCATTTTCATTGAGTATAACAAATGCAGTGAAGTTAAAAGAGGTAGGATCGTTGAAGGTCTCCGAGTTCGAAGGTTCAAGTCATCCATTCGATTATGTAAATAAGAAGAAAAAGCGGAATGCAGTGAAAGAACCAGATTTAATAGAAAATCTTGAAGTCATAGCAGTACTTATCGATGAGGTAAATACATGAGATATAAGGAGTACATCCGATACTGCTATTCGTTTATTACAAGTATTTGAAACGTAAGGTTTTCCCTTATCCGACCTAAACTAATCTTACCACTTTCAATGATAACGAAAAAGTATAGTTTTAATTTCGTCCCAACCAAATCTAATACTACTTTTCAGTGAAAACCAAAAAATAAGCTACATGCAATGCTGTATTGGCGGATAAGTTTTAGGGAGTCTGGATTGGTCAGGTTATAAAGTTGTTTTGACCTAATAATATGGTTTATGGTTGAAAGACTTGAAACTCTGGCTGTTGATCCAAAAATGAAGAAAAAAATGGACAGATCTGACCTGACCAAACCAACTTTTACATTTACCACAAAAATATTTATCTATTACAATGCTGAAAGTGCTATTTTCCCCCTTGTTGACTAATGGAGAAAGAACATCATTCCCACACTCAGTGCGGAAAAGTTACTTTACCGCACTGAGTGCGGAAAAGTAAAATTAAAGAATTTTATTTTTTAAGCATATTGATATTTATTTATTCATGATGGTTATCGTACAATTATTACAATTCATAATATGTATTCCGGATTCAGAAGAAATATTTGCTTTTGCTGTTACGTTTGCTGTTATACTATCACCTAAAATATTTCTAGCAATAACCTTCTTATTCTCTTTTGAAGATTCAACATAACCTTCGGCAACTATACTCGATTTCCAGCCGCCATGATGTTTCAATGTAGAAATATCAGCACCACTATCAGCCAAAAGGGTTGTTGATGTTCTCCTAAAACAATGTCCCGTATACTCTTCATGATTAGGAAGTTCCAAAAAAAGTGCAATAATTTTAGGGATTGATCCAAGAGTATTAATTCCTACAGGAGTTTTCATACATTTCCCACTGGAGTATTTGATGAAGAATCTGGAATGTTCCATATTTTCAGGTCTAAGTTTTATGTATTTCTTCATAATATCGACCATGCTTACACCAGGGACACCACCGTCTGTTATGAAGAATTCACGAGAAATTTTTGTTTTGGTAGTTTCTAAAGTTACTTGATACGTGTTTCCTTGTTCTACCACATTTCCTACCTTAAGATTAGTAAGTTCGTCTCTTCTACAAGCACCAGCAACTCCTACAATTAATGCAACCTTGGTGAGTAGGTGTTTATCATCTTCAGCCTTGATTAAGAAGTTAATAACATCGTCTCGACTTAAAACTTTCGATTTTTTTTGCTTTATAGCCATCACTTTTACGTTTTTGAAAAGCAATAAGATTTGGATATTTACTGATATCAACATTGTGTTTCAATGATATTACAGTTCTTAACATTGAGTAAGTACTCCATAATGTTGAAGATTTCATAGTCTTAGATTTCTCGAGGAAGTATGATAGAAGAACCTTTTCATTCGCAACGATACTCACCTTTTTTTCACAGCGCCATTTGTCGAATTTCTCGTACGATTGCTCATATTTTCTTCTTGACTTTTCAGGCAGTAATGAATTTTTCGCTAATTCAGCATGATACTCAATATCCGATGGTAAACTATCAGAATCCGTCATGTTCAAAATTTGAATTTGAAACAATTCATTGATAAACAATGTTTGTGAAAGGGGAACTAAGGACAATAGCTTTAAAAATAAAAATGTATTAATTTAACTATATTTTTATTGATACTTAATTTCATTAATTTTATTATTTTCAGCATTGAAATAGATAAAATCTTGTGTGCAACACGTGGGAAATACATCATTTCTTCACTCATGCGTTTTACAGCACTCGACTACCGTCTCATTCGTGAAGAAATGATGTACTTTCCCCACTGTTGAACAAATAGCTATTTATATACTGTAAATGAAAAGAAATAAATAAATTGCTTGTTTTCGGTTGTCGTTTTACTCATTTATTGTTTTTCACAACTAAATAACCAATTTATTTATTATTATTATTTATTTCAATTTTCATTCAAACTGGAATTTTCTTCCGGCAGGCCCCCACTGGTGACCCCTCTGACGCCGCCATTGAAGTTGAATCCTATACAGTCACTAGTATCAGAATAATAATAAACAGAAAAACAAGCTACTAAATTTTCCAACTATTTATTAGATTACAGCAGCTGCAGATTGCTCTTATAACCCCTACTATACCAAGGACTCGTAATAATGGGAAAACAGAACGAAATAATAGCAAAGTTTATTATATGGAAATATTCGTCACTATAGCAGCAGAAACAGCCAGCAAATTTCTCGGAAATAGTTTAGGTGATTTCCCAACTAAAAAGCTCACCTCGTCTTACTATGGCACAGAAACCAGATTTCTGAAAGTTCATGGAATTCTTCCAGTGATATCTGGTTTTATGATTAGTGCTGCCGGATATTGGGCCGATGCTACGCTATGAAATATATACCTAAATTGCAAGTTGTTAAAAATAGTAAATATGTTTTTTTTTCTGCGAAATGGTAAGAAACAAAAAATCTGATCTTTATTAATAACTCCATTTGTTTTTAAGTTTTTTTAAAATTAACGAAACTCTCCATTTTGTAGATAATTTTCTGTAATTTTATTCTGTATTTCTTGTTATATCTTGGTTCAAAAGAGTTTTTGGGGCGTGCTTTATTTTTCAGCATATCAATAAAATTGTATCAATAAAAAATAAGCTGATTTTTAAATGTTTATCTATGCTGATTTACTGTATAATTCTTTAAGTACTGTATAAAAGAGAAGTTTACAGTATTAAATTTTTGTAAATTGCATCAAATATACCAAAAGAAAGATGTCTTTCACAACAAGAACACAATTGATGGAGTTCTGTTTTTTTTATATCTTCATAAAAAAATTGCCAGTCTTCAACTCTTCATATGAAATAGATTTCTTGTTATAATTACACCACCTCTTGTATTTCAACTAAGTTTCATCACCGAGTTTGTCAATCTCCTTCAAAGCCTGTAATAAAACAATTATTAATAAAACTAACTGTTTATAATTGACTATTGTAAATTACCCACACAGACAGAAATAACCTTGTTGACTCAACCAATAAATTTTATCAGATTATACAGGATTTCCTATTTTAATTTGAGCCTATTATATATTACTCATTAAATCGGAAAACCCCGATAAAAAGCATTTGTTAAAAACGAATTCATTATTCTTTTAGTACTGATTTCGGTTGAAAATTTTATATTAAATATGTGTTCTGACTTCTACACATTAAAATAAACAAAAAAATGTTTCCAGGGTGGATTGAACTCACTGTCTTCCTATTACTATTAAATTCACTCTAACCAACTTAGATTACCGCTTCAGTAAGGGGAGGAGCTATGATAAACATGATCATCATTATTCATCATTCGTTATATACAGGGTGCACCAAAATAACGGAGTAGGATTTTACGAAGCTCTCGCGAGCGTATTTCGTCCAACAAAATTACATACTGCCTACGTACATGTGCAGGGACGTCGGAACAGGAGGAGAGACCGCTCCCCGCCGCCCCATGGAATTAGAGATTTATTTCTTGTCATGTGTAGATAAATGGAACTAATAAAAAAATGAGGCTTTAATTTTACAATATACGAGTATATGAAAATTGGTTTAAAACAGTCAGCTATTCAAGTAAAGCCACCATGAAGTATCCAAAATAAGTAATAAGTGCAACGAGTAGGGAAACATCCGTGTCAACATCAAAATCACCTTTGATAGGTTTAGCAGACACTTTCTGTTGTTTGATTGGCTTACACTTCTGAGAAATAAAGTAATGATAATAGTTTTATTAGTAATACAAAGAAGGGGCAAGGGGATGATCCCTTTTTGGTAATACCAGTAGCGTAATGTAGGAACGGTCCTACCCCGGTACCCGTAGTGACCCGGTCACAAAACGTAATTATTATAAACCCGCCCGTAAATTTAAACGAAACACGTATTTCGTCCGCCCGGTTG
>JAQIWE010005154.1:0-10177 GCA_034698565.1 Campodea plusiochaeta
CACAGCTTATCGGTCTCTTGGGAAAACGAGTACAATAGAGAACAAAGAAAGTAAAACGGCTTATGTGTGTTGGAAAACGCAGCTCCCTGCTGAAAAAAGTGCACGTTTAAGGAACTATTTTGTCGTAATTTTGACATAATTCACTTATCCCGTGTGGTTATTTAAACTGTGCTTGTTCAATATAGACTAAATTTTACCTGTAACGCTATTTTGCTGATATCATTATATTATTTATGTGTACTGAGTTTCTTACTTTTCATCTTATATTCTTGAAACAAAATGTTTAAAAGAGACCGGAACTTTTCTAAATGATTTCTTTAAAAAAAAAAATGGGGTACTAAACGTATCTCTATAGTCCTTCCAAAATCTTACGGACTCAAACTGGTTATGTCTTCACACTATTTTGACGGGTAAACACATTGTTGACCACTTGTTTGTGTGGTTCAAATTGTGTATTTTCAATACAATTCGCAGGCTGGTCTAAGAAAACAAATAAGTCAACAAGGGATTATCAATTGTTGGAATGTCATAAACACCCTTGATGGGTTAATCGATTTGGGTCCGTAAGATTTTGGAAACACTATAATATGAAAATACTGTTGGTCTATATCGTAAGCCAATTAAAAAGAACGTAACAGAAATTTTAATATTATTTTGTGTATTATTTCGATTTTTATAAACTTCTAATTCCATCCATATTTCATCCGATTAAAAACTAAATATTCCATTTCCCCTAAATTCATCCCTGAAAATCCTACCCCATAATTTCACTTCTAAAAACCGCAAAACATTCATTTTAAAACCTCCTCGCCGCCATTTTTAAACAAACATTTTAAAACTTATTTATCACATGTTTATAATCCGCTTAAAACAATTAAAGCTCCGAGTAATCCGAAGGTACATAATGCTCTGCAAAGAACAGACTGCTCATTCATATTTCGGGGGAAACAAAAAAAAGTTACTTCTTTCGCTCTTAGCGCCATGCAGCGGTGATTTATGGCAACCATCAATGAAGAAAGAAAGAAAATCTACCGTAGATTACATATGCGCAATAAAAAAGGAAAAAGACTGACTTTCTTTATTTTATAACATTAGGAAGAAAAATAAATGGTTGAATGGGATAAAATGTAGAAGTATAATCAGATTTGGTTGGAGTGGCTGTGCTAAAATTTTGGAGTAGCCATTTTGAAGTCGAGATACGGTATATTCGGAAATTGAAATTATGAATTTTAAGAACATTATGATTATTAGGCCCATTTCGATTATTTTGCAAATTGGGCAGTGCACTTCTGCTTTTATTCTCATACACTGGAAAGTCGAGTTGGAAAAAAAGTGTAGGCCTACGGTATTATTATTAACTGTAAAAATAAACTTCCGTTCAACTGCTCATTATTTATTGATATCTAATTTGAGGAGTGTTTTAGCTGAAAATAAAGAATAAATCATAGTACTATATTTTTGCAAATTTGCTATAGCAACCACTCATTAGACAGCTTTACATAATATTTTCCAGAATCAAGATATCAGCTGAAAAAAGTTTATATATTACTGTCACTCATTACTGTAAATTACTGTCCGTCATCAGAACATTTAAAGAGTGAATTGCTTTTCAGATTTTTTTTGTGATTTTACGGAATCAAAGATATTATATGCCTACTCATTAACTTTATAGTTATGTGTAAAAAAAATTAACCGAAAAAAAAAACATTCTAATCTTGCAATTAGATAAATATTTTTCCTTTATTCAATTTTATTTTTTGTACATTTAACAAATGTCATCCATTTATAAAAAATAGTTTGAATAATTGCCTGTTTGGAACAAATAAACATATCATAGGGAGACAATGTAACATGATTATTCATAATAGTTTGACCTCTGTTAATGACCCCACGATGACCAAAGCAGCTCCTTGAGCGAGGAATGAAAAATGGTTGTACGCTAGCTGTTTGATTATTTGTAATACACAGGTAGTTATACGTTTACACAGGTAAATTATCCAAAATTAGGCCACTGAAGTCCCGGACAGAAATGGGAGAACTCCACTCTTTTTCAACTCCCTCCACTCTAACTCCCCTCCCCCTCCTTACTTAAAGCGGAGTTGGTGTGGAGGAGTGTCTTGAGATACAGTGAAAGATTGAATGGGCATTCAGTTCTCCTTGAATTTCAATTTTGGAGGGGAGTTAAAGAGTGGAGTGAAGAAAAGTTTATCTTGGAGCGGATGTGGCAACAAGTACTCCCTCCATTTAAATTTTTACTCCGTTTAATTTAAAATAATAATAATAAATAAATAAATACGTAAAATTAAATTATTCAGTAACATCAACACAAATTTTAAGCTAAGACGTTAACAATCAAGTTCAAAAACGCATTTTTCGTTAATGCTGAGTGGAGTTGAAGAGGAAGATATTTCTTGTATTTAATTTTGGAGTGGAGGGCAAGGGGAGGAAAATTTCCGACTTAATTTTGGAGTGGAGGAGGAGGGGAGGAAAATTTCTGACTTAATTTTGAAGTGGAGGAGGAGAGGAGTGATCAGACAAAGAAATACTCTGGAGAGGTGGCGGAGTGAAGGACTTAAAGTAAAGAAAGTCCCACCTCTGGTCTAAGTTCTAAATATATTTAGAAACCAAACAAGTTCGCAGATCTACTATGTGGAAAATTAAGCACACATATGCAAATAATGTGTTTGTAATTATATTAATGATGTATATATCGCGAGCTGAGGATAACAAGACACTAAGAGATAAATCAATTTGAAAATTTTGTCCCCAGATCACTGTTATTTAAAAACTTAGAGAAAGGATTTTTTTTTGTAACGAGTGTATTTTTGTGAGAACGATTATTCAATCAAAAGAGTAATTATAATTTACCCTTTTGCTTTTAAATTACCCTGTTACTCAATAATTATCAGTCACATTATCAGCATATTGCTACTGTAGTTATAACTTATATTGCTACTGGAGTTACAAAACTGAAATTTTTCAAAATTTTCTCTCTCAGATGGTGTAAACTAAGCAATGCTATTGGTCATTAGATTGAACTTTGTTAATCTCAAAAGATTCGTAATTTTCTACGTAAAAATTTATTTTATTGCCTATATCACTTTCACAGGTAGAACATTATGAGTTAAAGTCAGAAGACAACTCCTTTCATTCCGCTTCCAATGATACCAATAAATCAAATATTTTGAAAAATGCAGTTGGGACCTTTTTTGCAATATACCAGTATAACAACTTAATTATTTTTAGGAGCCGCTTTTCCCACTCAAACGTGGAGCAGCTGACAAATATTGTTTTCCAGAAGCCATGGATTATGATATCTTGCTATCTAAAAGTTATTCCAAATAAATATATACATATATTATGAAATACTTGCAATTCGCAGTATCATATAAAGTTCAATGTTAAAATATATTAAGCGCATTTTCAAACAAAATATTAGTTATATTTATTTAAAGAAATATAATAATTTTAATTTTAAAAATAAATTAAGCAATACTAGAAGAAGAAAAAAATAATTTCATAGTGCTAGTTTCTAAAGATTACCTGCGCCATCTATCAGCAAAAATATAAAGCAGAATACTTCGTGGTAATGAATTACAAACCAGATAAATTTATCTAACGCAAAAGTTTTTAAAGTAACGCTATTCTTCTAGGAAAATGCCACAAAGCCTTTCATTAGAAGAATACGGAGCCTGGACATTATCGTTAAATGGATGTAAATCGTTTAATATATATACTAAAGCTGCCGTTACAAATTAAATTACGACTGTTATTATAGCACACATGTTTCTACAATGGAAATATTACGGAATGAAATAATTTGCTACTTTCATAATAACCAGCAGGAAATGCGTAAGACAACAGCCTGTATAGCACCTTTTCAGTCGTTAAAAATGATAAATGTGATAATAAAGGAATTAAATTTGCATTTTTAAACACATTGTGTCTTCTGTTCTGAGTGCTGTTGCAAGATCTGACACTTTTATTGAAAGTTTTGTTGATAATAATCGTTAAGAAAGATTAGTACCTATTATAAAGGATTTACAACGAGAGCATTTGTACAAGTCATTCAACACAAAATCACAGGATTACTCTTTTTTTTTTGCCCCGGTATACCCATTTAAGTGAGGCTGGGTGAACCCCAGCTGTTTTATCAGAGGTTTTTTTATTAACTAAACGGCCATCGAACTCAGAACCTGTTGTGCCACAGCCTAACATCCAATCATCCCACCACGGTGACTATTTACCTATTTACAGTATATTTCTTGATTATTATTATAGTTAGTATTATTATAGTATTATTATTTATATTATTGTCGTATAGCAAGTTATTATTATTGTCAGTACAGAAGCATTACTGTTGATGTAGAAAATATTAATCTACTGGCACTGTTGTTGGTTTGACAAAATTTTATGTTCATTTCAATAAGTAGTCTAATATGGCGGATAAAATTTTACAAATTAAACAATATAATACGAATGGCAAATACAGATAAAACAAAAACAACGTTGCTCAATAAATAATGTCAATATAACAGAGTGTTATGTAAATGATTGCAATATAAAAAATACTGACTGAAAGTGATCAGTTCATGGAAAGTGGCTCTAACATGATTGTCACTTCATCGTTGTACATATAAAAGTACAGTGTATATAGGTGAAAGTGAAGCTGAGAAATGTGAGAGAACAATTTCACTTCAAGCATGAAAATTCAATTTTCCTTCACATCAGCTTAACTTCGAATACTTTAGCTTTCACAAAGTCTATACTTATATAGAAGCTTTTCCCTTGTTTTCAACAACCATGGATATGGTCATAACGATACTGAGTATTCTCACCAAAGAAGTAGTATTCAGTTAAGGATACTGCTGTACTCGCTGTTCTTTTTACAATTTTTGGTAATGTTATTTTTGATATTGTAAAATGATATGTAGTGATTGATATTTTAGTTTTAAGAAGTTTTAATTTTTTTTATCGAATACCGATAAAGTTATTTAAAATATTTCTTCTCAAGTTAGACTATCATTCGCTTAAGAAGACGGGGTGTCAATGACCCTCCATAAATATCATTTATCTTAAATGCTCTTTAAGAATATCCTCCCTCCTCTTCTAAGGAGCTGCATTGAACATCTCATATTTTTAAAAAATCAGTAAAAACTAACATTTTTACAATATTTATTTGTCCAATTTTTACAATAAACTGAAAAAAAAGGTAATAGATGCTGATTTCCTTGTGTTTAATATCTTTTTGAAGCATTTTTTCAACTACCTCTTATGATTCTCCTCCTTAAGCTTAATTTCAATTCCATGAATGCATAAAGGTAAAAAAATAACTTGCAAATGAAAGACTGAAAAGTTCTATACAGAAATATATTTGAATAGTTTAAGACGAAGAGACAAAGAAAAGGCAGTATAAAATGACTTGTGACTGTCTTAAGAAATCTCAACTCTTTCTTTTATTCAGGAGAACTTTTTGAATGTCATCATCGTTCCATAACTGTGAATATTTTTCACGTAACTTCTAAACATTCTATCATCAAAATGCTTTCAAGACTTTTCCAGCAACTTCACGTTTCAAATACTGCTTTGTACTCAACAAGTCACTGAATATACAGTAAGTAAGAAGGACAAGTAACATTCTTTTAAAGAAACAGAAAAGCCCCACTCTAATGAAAACTTGCTATATCCTAATGCACAAGAGCATATGCCACGGTTGGTATAGGTTCGCCTTTTGAGATGTTGACTAACGTGAATGTTGAAATAAAAAATATGGAATAGGGAATTATCAGTGATGGAAAATGAGGAAAGAAAAACTATGTAAACAATATATACAGGTTCGCACAAAAAAATTTACCCCTACTTGAAAACTTGCAATAGTTCATGATATACTAAAGATACAGACTTGAAATAAAAACAGTGTGAAAGTACATTCAATTTTCTATACAGCCATGTATAGTTTCATGGTAATATTTACAATAGCAGATGCGCTGTAGTCTTTTTACGGAATCTTTACTTGAAAAAAAGTTGAAATAATGAAAAATATTGTGAATTGCTAAAATTTTGATTGTTTAAAATTATTTATAAAATCTATCATCATGAATTGCTCATTACTTTATAATACTTTAATAAGTTGTGACAAATATTATTTAAGTTTCAAATGCTTTCCCATAAATAGATAAATGAAAGTTTAAGATATGCAAAGTGCTTGAGCATGGATTAAGCGAATTTAAAGATAAACCAGGAATTTCTCAATAATGGGCTAGCTCACAGTACCTAGGATGACACAGTTTAATTATGTTCGTTATTCTCATTATTATACATCATGTTATATGCATATTAAATATTTTAATTCTAAAGAAAATGATTAAACAAGTGAAAAAGAGAATATGTGCTGTACAAAATTCTTGCAACTTTCTTTATGTAAGGTTTTGGGGAAAAGGCTGTGGCGCATCTGATATTATAGATATCACCATAGAACTATATATGGGCGGATCGACAATTGAATGAACTTTCATATAGTTTTTATTTCAAGTCTGTATCATCAGTACATCAAGAGCAATTGCAAGTTCTCAAGTAGGGTATATTTCTAAATAAATAGATACCACCATAAATGATTTGTTTCTGATTAATTGCAGGTTCAATAGATTTTTAAACAAGAGTATATAAACATTATATTTCCGTTAAGCCTTGTAATTTACAATAAGAGTGACATAAAATATCAGTTTTTAGCACTCTTACACCATTTCGATATATATATTTTATCGCACCAATATTTTTATTAATCATTTGTTAGCTAATACGTTGCAAATCCACAATGAAAATACAGAATATTGTCAATATTTCAGCCAAGGCCCTTAGCTTTTATCAAGACTTTTATTATTTATTTGTAATTGTATTTAATGTCTTGATAAAAGCTAAGGGTCTTGACTGAAATATTGACAATATTTTGTATTTTCATTGTGGATTTGCAACGTTTTAGCTAAAAAATGATAAAATAGGGACTGTGCCCCAAATTTTGAGTAGTTCCATTTAAGGTCATGCCAATCATTTTTAATATTTGAAAGTTCAAATCCTTTTCCCTTTTTTCCAATATCATCAAACTGAAAAAATAGGAAATTATTGTTTGGTCCCTTTAAAGGGATTGGACAGGGAAATATATTTCCTTTAATTATATTGTACTTGCAATACTAATTTTCATATTATTTTTTAGATAAAAATTACCATCTTACTGTTTTCCGTTCATGAGATATTGCGATTTGTGCAAACCAGCATCAGAAGAGTTACCTGTGAAGTGAATTTTTGGATCTCAGCATCTACAGTAATAGCTTCACAACAACCAAATCATTTTTATTAAATGAAGCAATTGATTTTAAGACTTAAAAAAAGAATGCTCAAATTCTGACTTATAGTTCACAAGTTAGAAGCTTCGAAAGATTTTGGAAAAGATTTTCACAGGTAACTCAGTGAGTTAAGGTGAACTTCACGTGGGCGTATCTCTAAAACGCCTGAATCAATTTTGTTCATTCTTTTTTCAAAAATCATTAGAAAATTCAATAGAAAATACTCTTAGCAGAACTCAAAAAGTTGAAAATTGGCTGGCCAATTTTCAGTCCCTTTAACTTTTGCAAATAATAATTCTTCACAAAATGTACAATTGAGTTTCTTTTCTAAAAATAGTTTCCTTTTCTAGAAAAGTCATATACACAACCAATATCCACATCGACAAGTTGCAAAAATATCTATATCAATATTCATATCCCGTCAAAAACTCAGAAACTTTTCCAGCAACACCGATACTATAGTATTATTTGTATAACAACCACTTTTAAAGTTTCTACTTCTGACTGCTGTTATACCATACATAGACGTATCCTAGATGTAATATTGCTATTCGTCACTACAGAGTATATTATATACAGAAGAGTATATTATATCTTCTGGAGTCGATGGGTTGAATGAACTGTCAAATAGAAATTCCAATATGTTTCCGAAGAAAGTTCGATGACGATACAAATATAACTTGGTTGCAAATATCGGCAAGAAAAGCTGTGGTAGGGTTTCTGAAAGTTGATCTGTGTTGTGCAAACTTTGTTGTGATAACTTAAGAATGTTGTTTTGCCAATATATTGTATTTTAGATAAGTTATGAATGATTACTTACCAATACTGTATATTAGCTTGAAAATTGAATTATGTATTAAGCAGTATAGATTAAACATTAAAGGAACTGGACAGCCAAATAGATTTTCCTTAATTTTATTGCACTGATATAATTTTCTATCTAATAGCTTCACAAAAACCACAGTTTTTTTTATTAAATAAAGCACTTTATTTTATCATTAAAAAAAATAATCAAATTCCTACTTATGGTTCACAATAAGTTACTGATAAGATCCGGAAGAGTTTGGAAATTAGGTTGACAGGTAACTCAGGGTTATCTGTGAACTTCCAGTGGCCATGTCTCCAAAACTCATTATTAAAAAAATTCACAAAAAATACAATAGAAAATAGTATACATGTACTATTAACAGAATTTAAGAAGTAGAAACTTGGCTGTCCAGTTCTTTAGTATAATGCCAAATTCATGGAAATGTCTCTAATATGATTTTGATAAATATACAGAGTTAGAGAGTTGAAAAAAAAAATCAAGATTATCCACTTAAAACCAAATTCAGTTTACACAGCAAATAAGATTGTCTTCACCACCGCCTTTTCTTATATGACTAGGAAAGCATCAAAGTAGGACTTCCGGCTAGTATTACGTTATGTAGTGCCATGATTGTTAATTGTTGTCCAATAGATTTCAGTAACCTGGTCATACTAGATTCTAAACGTGAACGCTGATTAAAACTCGAAGACAGAAGAAAATATAAAAACTTGAACTTGAAGATAATGTAGAAGAAAATAGAAATAAAATTGCAAAACTTCTGAGAAATGCAAATTTATTTTTTGTCAATTTTCAAAACAAGCGTCTCATCAATTTGCATACAGCTGATTTGTGTAGATCCTACTGATCATGAAGTATAATTATACATCGGAACTTGTCAAGAAATAAATTGTAATTTGCCAGAGATGTGGCAATTTTATTTTCTCATCTCCAATCTTCTGATTTAAATCTCGGCTTTTCCTACAAATTATATATATATATATATTATATATCCTTAAACGAGTTCATGCCCTGAACCTTCATAAAAGTATTAAAACCAAACAAAACCTCTAGATCGAAATAACCCTTAAACCTCGAGCACAATCTGTCACTCGAACTTGTTTATAAAACACAATCCGGCACCACCGCAAACGCGTCACAACATGGCTGATTGATGTTCTGTTTGCCCCACACTAACTAATCCGTGACAATTATGCTCAGTTGCCAGACTTCTTCTGTTTCTTCGCGGTAATATATTAGTTCTGGAGAGCGCCGGCAGAGGATAAGATAAAAAAAAGTTTTTGTTTTTGGCAAGCGTGAGTAAGTAACGTATAGCTCAGTTCGTTAATACAAGTTAAAAAGATCATTAGGACGATTGGATATTTATTCTTTTGGTGGGAACAGGGACGTAGCGTACTGTACTTGGGGTACTGGAGAAATAAGAAAAGTGTTTCTATTTCTGCTGAGACCATCAGATTCATTCATGTTAATTGCTATTGTAAACTGCAAATATACAATAAAAATAACAGTTTCTGCTGTCTATATTTATGCAAAAGTATTTACTTGTATCATGACTTTATAAAAAATTGTTTATTAATTAATCAGTAGTTATTTCACCGAGATAAGCTATTACCCGTACTTACTCTAAAAAATAAGATGATCCGGTGAGGGTAATCCTCTTTTATTCCTCTGATGATGACGAAATAAAAATAAACTACTCTCGACTACTCTAGAGTCAGAACTATCAGACAAGAAACACCTCCCCCAAAAATTTCCTATCAAATTTAATTACCCTTAATTCCTCAGAGAAACCAATTGGTGTTGGTATACGGTTTTCAAACTTAAAAACTTAATTCGATTCTAAAATGCTTTTAGAAAATATTTTAAAATAGTCAATCTTCAATTTGTAAAATTTTGTTGTGTTTTAGATCTTTTTCTGCTGTTATTTATAAAGAAACTAGAGAGGGCCAGATACTGCACTAACGACGTAAGTGCAGTTAGGGAAGCAAAATAACAACAAAAGTCAGCTGTA
>JAQIWE010005155.1:0-10176 GCA_034698565.1 Campodea plusiochaeta
CGAGTAACTATTATGTAAATTAAGAATGAGAAAAATTTGTCGGATTCAATAGCTCAGTTGGTAGAGCACGGTCCTGGATAGACCGAGGTCGAGGGTTAGAGTTCCACTCGAGCTGAAATTTTTCTTGTTTGTAATTTATTTTCCAATCTAAAGCAGTCAGTTAAAAACATTTCATTTAGAAAATAAAGTTCTTATATAAATTTAAATTTGTAACTTGAGACATTTAGGATACTGCTTTGAAAAAATTTAACCTCCAAGTTCGAAAGTAGAAATTCATGGCAATACTCATAATATTATATTTTATACCCCAGGCAACACAAGAAGTGTCCCACCTCACATCCAAACTCCAAAAACTCTCACAGGAACAAATCCTAATCTCAGAGGTGGATCGCAAACGTATAACGTCCGCACACGACACGTCCGTGAAGGAATGGCGTAAACGTAAGAGAATGTGTTTAGATATGGTTGATGCTGTTATGGAAGGATATCCGAAGAAAAAGAAAGAATTGTTTGAGGAAGTTGGCATAGAAACGGATGAGGATATCGGTGTTGTTTTTCCTAAAGTGTAAAGTTACGAGGGTGTAAAAGTTGGGTGTGTTTAATAAAGTTTATTATTCTGGTATGTATGTAAGGTTTGTTATTATTTCCTCATCTTTTATGTTTATTTTAAGAATTTCTGTTTTTCAGCATACAGCTTCCATGTTTTTTACTCTTCAAGATGTTTTTTTCACACATAATTATGTGCAAAGTTTTGCTGTTTATTTATACATAGTAGGCTATCATTCTTTCTTTGTACCGGTATTGCAAATTCTGATTGGCTAATTTTTACTGATAGTATCAATCCAGCAATCAGAGAAGTATCTTTCAAAATACGTTTTTTTTTGCAAAATACATCATAGACTAGTGCTACGAGAGCTTTTAAAAAATTGAAGATATTTGCTTTTTAAAGTAGTTTTTTAATTTAAATATTAAAGTCAAAATGGCCTGAAGGGTACATACGTTTGTTTACAAAACTGAATTTTTTCAACACTAGGCTAATATACTCTTTTTGACCTGCAAAAGCAGATAGAAATTTAGCAAGTAGAAATATAATTTGCACTATTTTTTAAATTGAGAATTAATAACTTGCGGATGAAGTATTTTAAAATTACTAGACCATAGTAAACATCTACTTTATTTAACCAATATTATTATAAAATACTTACAGACCATACAAAAAGTTCATTATTTTAATGAATTAACTCATGCATTGCTAAATCATCAGTGTATTTATACACTTTATTGCAGTATTTACATTTGAACTCAAATTTCTCCTCGAGGCAACTTTTTTTGTGAATTTCGAAACACGTTTTTCTCTTGTGAGTTCGACTACACTTTGGACATTCATATGAAATTGACTGACAACGACGTTTGTGTCTTTCAAAATCGACATGGTCTTGAAATACATCACTGCCACATATTTTACATTTATGATGATGTTCTGTTGAATTGTGAGTTAGGAATTGTTGTAAACTCATAAAAAACATGTTGCACAGTTTACAATGAAAACTAATTTCTTTCGAATGAAAATCCTGCATATGTTGTTCCATTTCGTCCAATGTTTTAAACGCTTGATTGCAAAATTCGCATTTCCAAGGTAATTCATCGTTAATATGATTTTCTATGTGGTATTGTATGAGCGGCGGACTCTTCAGGAACTTATTACATTTTCGACACCAATATAATGATTTATCGTGAATTGATTTATGCTTTTTTAACTCTAACTCACAAGCGAAAGTTTTTGTACAATTGGTACAGTTCAGCAAACTTTCAGAATGAGTAAATTTATGTTTTCTCTCGTCTTTATAAAATACTTTCACACCGCAAATTGTACAGTCGAAATTACAGAGTTCTTTATAATGTTTTCTTATTTCCGTTAACGTTTCGAAAATTCGATCACAGTTGCTACAAGTTAAATATTTATTATGTAAGTGTTCTGCAATGTGGTCTTTGAAACTACTAGCAAGTCGGAAATTTTTGTTACAAAAATTACAAACGAAAGTGTTATTTTTTTCTGTGATATGATTCTGAAATAAATGTTTCTTAAACCATGAGACACTGTTAAATGAAACGGAACATATTTCACAGCAGTTGTTCGTTGTTTCCCTAGAAGCGCTGTTTGTAGATTTTGCTTCTTTTTTATCATCAGAATGTTTATTCGCTTTTGTAACTGAAAAGCTACAACTTTGTTCTTCGACTTTCAAAGGATCAGCTTCCATCGAAAGATTGAAGTCTGTCAACAATTCAGTTTGTTGTTCATCAATTTCTTCAGTGTTCATCTTCTCATTCCATTGTTGACTTGCACTTTCTTCATCTGAAAAAGATGAGAGAAAAATTGTTTTAAAACTATAAAATGGTATAATATGATATGATAAATGTCAAGCTTAGCATTGTGCTGTTGCCTAGTAATCTACGCAAGATTCAAAGTTTTTATATGATTTTTGAATATCGCAGCACTTGTTGAAGTCACTATATCTTCAGTTAGTTTATTCCACTGCTCTGTCACTCTGGAAAAAAGCTGTTCATTGATTTTGTTTTCTTATACCTTTTTTTAAGTAGTTTTTGCGAGTGTCCGCGGGTTTGTTTTAGGGTGCATGGTGACAGAAACTTTTCACTTTCGAAAGCCTATCAATTACAGTACTGTGTGGTATAGGCCTATAGGTATTATCTAGTTCAGATCAGAATATTTTAAAAGTTTAAATAAATGATAGATAATTATACAGAAATCTGGCTAAAATTTCAGGGACTTCTTTGGAATTATAATTTCAACAGTAATAGTTTGAAGTCTAGCTTTAAAAATAACTGAATTGTTTTAAATGTAAAAAGCTGTAGAATTGGCATTATCAGTCATTGAAATTTTGAACTATTTATACTGGCATATTTGGATTGACTAAAGATCTTCAAATATAAATAAATTATTCTCAAATTAATTTTTTAGCCCAAGTAGATACAAATTTTAAAGATTTATTTATACCAAATTTGTTGATGTAATTGTGTGCAGTGTCATTAAAATAACAAAAAATACCAGAATTTGAATATTTATTCTTTTAAAAAAGAATGAAAAAAAAATTAACATCCATCAGTTATTGAGGTAAATAAATTGTTATTAATATTATGTATCATAATTTTAATCATCTTTAATAGCAGGGGTGCCAATCCCCCTAAGGTCCATGAGGAATCTCCCCCATTTCCAAAATAAGAAATTCCTTCTATTATTATTATTTTTTCAGAAAGAAATAGCCCATATTTTGACATTTTTAATTTTCTACAATTTACCCTTTTTACAAAATAATTCATGTTTATAAACATTTATTGTATTTTAGCATAATTAGAGATGAGTTTAAGATTTTTGAATGAGAGCGATATTAATTATAATGGGGGGGGTAATAAATTGAAGTCAAAGACCTTCCGAGGAGCGCCACCATGGTTGGCGTGACAAAGACAATTTTGATAATTTAAATTGAAAACCACTTATTTTAGCTACTTTAAACACTGATATTCACCTACATTATTCTGACAATTATTTTTGCCTTTAACTATGATTTTTAAAGTTTTCCTATAGGTCAAGGAGGATTTTCGGTTATTTTATTTGGGAAGTCTCGATTTTTAAAAATTAATTTTCAAAATATTGGGGGGGGGGGCACTCCATCGCCCTTGGTCTCGTATGTAACATGATTTAACCCTCCCCCCCCCTTTACTACACTTTTAATTTTTAAATAGGTGAAAAACAAAATACTTCTTATTTATACATAGAAAAAAAAACTTAGAATAAAACGCCCGTGAAATAATTAGCCTACATAGAAGAACCAATTTCTCCCTATTCTGTTATATTTCTGTATTGTCGTTATTTTATGATGATATAATATTATGTTTCATTTAAGTCAGAACACCAGAAAGAAGTATTAACAAAATGTTAATACTTTCTTTTTTTGCGAAAATATATTTTCATTCCAATAATAATAAGACTTATTTTTGACAACATTATTTTGTATGTTAATTTAGAGAAAAAAAATACCAATGAAGAAGTTGTCTTCATCAACCCCCCTGCTTAATAATAATAAATAAACATGAAGTTTAATAATTTTTTACCAATAGAATATTTGCAGACCATAAATTAATCTAATTAAAAAGTAGGAAATTTCTAAAGGGAAATTTAAAACAAAATGCAGTACAAATCCTTTCAAATTTTACATGGCTGATTTTATTGTCCCAATACAAATTTACATTGTTTTTAATTTATAATTATACTTATTTTGGAGATTAACAGATAGAGGCAGTATAACGTATTATCAAGGAATCACTTTTTCGAATCAAAGAGCCAATCCTCTGTTAAAAAACGAGTTTATTCTATCTTGACATATGTTTAAAAACTATACGTTTCATCTTCAGAACTTACATACACAGTTTACACACACACTGTATTTCAGGACGATGTTAAATTAATATAACATTTTTGTAAAGTAGCTACAAATGTGCCTGATTCCTTTAATGAATTAATTTGTGCATGATCAAATCATCCGAGTGTTTATAAGCCTTTTTACAAATGTCACAAACAAAATTAAAATCTTCTCTTATCATATGAGTTTTTTTGTGACTCTCAAAATATCTTTTAGATTTGAAAGATTTAAAACAATCTTTGCAATTATACATTATTTGATGTTCGCTTTTTTCATGTCTTTCTAACTGAACAGGTAGTTGAAATATCTGCTTACATATAGCACATTTGTAATTGTGTTCGCTTGAATTATGGGTCGTGAAATCTTCGAAACTCTTAAAATGTTTGATGCATATTGGACAGTGAAAATAGTGTTCTAACCCATGATACATTTCAAAATGTTCTTGATGCTCGTTTAGATTTGTAAATGACTGGATGCAATTAGTACATTTATATTGACATGGATGCACGAAAAAAATATGATTCTCTAAATTTGATTTATTTTTGAAATATTTTTTGCATTTGCTGCATGGGAAAAGCATTTTACGGCAAATTGGTTTGTGCTCATATAACTTCGAAGGGTTTGCAAAAGTTGTATGACAAATTATACAATTGAAAGTCGAGTTCGTCAATTGAAAATTACATTCATTTTGGTAATGATTAAGTAGTTCTAATAACGATTTAAAAGGTTCATCACAATTACTACATGCTAAATATTGCTCATGAAGATGTGAAGCAATATGGTCTCTGAAGTTATTAACATTCCTGAAGTTTGTGTTACAAAAATGACAAAAAAGTGTCCAGTATGTTGCATGTTCTATCAAATGTCTCTTGAACCAAGCAAGGCTATTAATCTTAAATGGCAGGGAGCACACTGGACATTGATAGATATATTTATCAGTCGTTTTAGGCTTAATGTTGCTTATTTCAGTAACAGAACTATTATCTTCATGTGTAATCGGCAGACTTCTTTCTTCAAGTTCTAATAAAGGATCTTCTTCAGTCAAATGGTCCGCATTCGGTATCAATATAGTGTGGTCTTCTGTTTTGATTTGTTCATTATCCAATGGATCATTTAATTGTTGAATTGGTAGTATCTGATTCCAGTATTCTTCATTCCCCATTTCGACACCTGGTAAAAGGAAAATCACTTTGTAAAAAAATAAATGATAATGATAAAATTTTTACAATAGCTTAGATATTAAGCCCTTTAAATTAATATAGTGGCTTAGATATAGCTTTAAACTATGAAGATCAATGGTGTGGCAAGTGGACCAATTGGCTAAGGTACTCGCCCGGTAAGCAAGAGGCGTTGGATTCGTTTCCCACCTCTGCTCAAATTTTTCTTTGTATTTTATTTTTATAAATATCAACCGCTAGGGGTAAAATCATCTAAATATTAACAAAATAAAATAATTCATTCAAACTGCCGTTATTTTGATTAAATTGAGTTTTATTTTCAAAAGTTTATAATATTATATTCACCATTACAAAATATTCAAGGAAAAAATATACCATTTTAAAACAGAATTTTTAATATTTTGAAACTCTTTATGGGACATTTTTTTGTTTTTCTTGAAAACACATAATTATATACCACTTATTATAATGACCATCATGTTTTACATTTTTTATACCATTTTGAATTACAGTAAAATTAGGAAAAAATTGATGAATACAAAATTCTTTCAAAAGATAAATCTGCTCATGAGTTGAAGAATATCTGATTCACATTTGGTTCAAGTAAAAATGTGTTTTTCTGTGCCATTCTAAAGTATACGGAAATTTGCAAGCCACATTACAAATATCGCATCTATACACACGTTTGTTACCATTGTGTTTCAACATGGCGCAGTGAGCTCTGTGATTCTGTTGATCCAAAAATTTATCAAATATCTTATGACAATAGGTGCACTTCATTGTTTTCGCATACTGATAAATTTTTCCACTATTATTTTTAGAATTATTGCCATGCTGGTTTGATTCAAAATCCGCACTTTCTGAATGTTGTGATTCGATACACACGTTACTGTGAGAAACATCGCTACAAGGCAAGGCACGGTCTTTACAATGCGCTTCACAGTGTTCTTTTAAATATTTATGACACACTGACTGACAGCAGAGTTTGCATTTCAAGCGACAATAAGGTTCATTTAAGTGACTTTGCAATTCTGTAAGCGTTTCAAAGAAATGATTACATTTAATACAAGTTAAATATTCCGAATGTAGGTGAATAGCAAGGTGCAACTGAAAATACCTTAACTTTTTGTATGATTTCTGACAAATATTACAAATAGGTTTGTTAATTTCTTCAGCATGTTTATATAAGTGATTTTGAAAATCTGAGAGATTACTGAAAGATGAACTTTGGCATAATGGTTGATCACAATTATATGTTCGTTCACTGATATTGAAACATGCTGTAAGAGGTATATTCACAACAATATTTTCGCTTTCAGCACCGTTTTCAACACTATCGATATCATCATTTCCTTCTTCAGAAGAATTAGAGCTGCTTTGTTCAATGTCGTCATTTAATGGATCTGTTTCCAATTGAACCAAATCACAAGCATCATCCATGTCGTAAAAACTTTGTATTTCTTCAGCAATTACACTTTCTTCGTTTTCATAGACTTGTACATGTTGTCTTTTCAAGAGAAGAGTTGGTCTTTCTGAAGAACCGGAAGTTTCCATAGAGATAACTTGTTTGTATGAACCTGATGGATGGAAAATGTAATTTCTGTCAATTTTTTTTATTAATCAAGCTAAAGTACTATTTTCTTGTTATTAAAATTCAATTTTATTCAAGCTCTTAATATATATTATGGCAATTTCAGTGTGTAAATAATCACACCATACCCAACAAAAAGTTCTATTTATTTCATTTCTGTGAATTTTACTTATCAAGCTAATATAAGTATTATTTTCTTATAATTAAATTTTATTCAAACACCTAATGTGTTTTATGACAATTTTGGAGACAATATCAATCAATTTTATCCACAATGTAGTGAAATTTGCATGAAATTTTTAAAACTATCTCGAGTATAGGATGTGAGAATCTGTTAAACTTATTATGACGTCAAGGGTGACCTATACCATACCGTTGATATTGTAACAGAGATGGAATGGGTCAAAAATATTTTGACCCACAACCCATTGGGTCAGTGACCCATTGATCCAAAGTGACCTCCTTAGGCCCTTCTTAATCCAAGGTTGAATAGAATTAGCTTTTTAAATACCAAATCAGTAAAATAATAATTACAGGCATAGTAAGTTTCTTCAGGACTGACAAATAAGAACAGTTCAATAAACAATTTGTTATTGAATTAATGGGTCAATGGCTCAAACTGGGTCACTGATGGGTGATCCATTCAGGAATGGTGACCCAAGGACCCATTCCATCTCTGTATTGTAATGTTCGATAACATCCTAACATTACAACTGTCAGAACTTTTTTTGTACCAGAAATTGAGGTTTAGAATCCTCTTCACAGGAAAAGTGAAAATGAGTGGAATAAGTAAGTTTTAAAAATTTTGTAACAAGAGTTCTAATGGATCAAACATCATTAACTCTATAGTGAAATAAGTCACTGGGATCATGCATAAAAATAATATTTTATAATCGATTTAATCTCTGAATCATACTAGCAAATCAGAAATTAGACGAAAACAAAATTATATTTTTACATCACCGTCCTGCCTAAAACAATCTTAAAGAAAATATCAGAAGCTTATTACTCAATATTGTGTTTCTGATTCTGATAACACTTGTTAATTCCAGTACAAAATCAATTACAGGGAAATTGATAGAAAAATAAAACAAAAAAAAATATCTACTTCTGTATATTCAGTATTTTTATTTGCAAAATAGTACTCATTTGTATAAACTAATTCTTTTACAAACAAAATGTAGCATACCATACACTTTTATAATGACATTTTGGATTAGAAAACTGTAAATTCTAACACAACAAATCATTGTTGACCAACCTTAGAATTATCCAACTTTTTTTGTAGTGTATAATTCACTTTATAACATTTTCCACATGTTTTACATTTTATGGTATCATTTGAATTATTTATTGGTGTTTGATTCCCCTTTAATTCAAGACATTGTTTGATGACTACGTTACAGCCTTCACACTTCAGTGAGTGCTGTTTTGAATTGTGAGCTTTTAAATCTTGGTCCGCAGGGAAATTTATCTTGCAAATCTGACATTTAAAAAGTGATTTCATTAACGATGATCCTTTAGAATGTGAATTTTCATGGACTTCCAAATCATGTTTACAGAAAAAGCATTCATGACATTTTGAACATGTAAATTTAGCATGATGACTTTTTTTGTGACTCTCTAAAGTAAAGGAGTACTTGAAAGACTGCTGGCAGAAATCACATTCATGAGCAAAAGGAAGCTCATCAAAATCAACTTTTGTTGGCACACAGTTCAGATTAACTCGGTGATTTTGTAATCTCCGAAATGAATCGAACTTTAAATCGCAATCGCTGCAAGTTAAATATTTCATATGTAAATGTGCGGTGACGTGCATCTTAAAAGCTTCAAACGTAACGAACGTTTCACTACAAAAATAACACAACTGAGAAATACTACTAGAACTGCTGGTTATATGTTCAAATAAATGTTCTTTAAAGAGTGTAAGACGAGAGAAACTGTCTGGACATAATACACACTTATAAACACATTCAATTTCTTGAGTAACAGAACAATTAATTTCATCCTCGTTATAAATTTCTGACTGATTTAGACTCTTTCGTAACGCATCGTTGTAAACTACAATGTTAAGATCATTCGAATGCGTAACACAGTGATCTTTTAAATATTTACGAAACAACGTTTTGGGACACATCCTGCATTTGAATGCACAAGCTTTTGTCGAATGTTGCTTAACTTCCGAAAGTAATTCGAATAATTGATCGCACTTGCAACATGTTAAATATTCCGTGTGAAGGTGAACTGTAAGGTGTAACTTCAGCGGTTCAAACCCTGCGCATGTTATCCCACAGAAGTTACAAACGGGTTTGTTCTTTTCCACGGCATGTTGAAATAAATGTTCTCGATATTCTGAAAGACTACATAAAGGCGAGCTTTCGCATAACTCTATTTCACATTTGTATGTTCGTTCACTAATCGTATTGAAACACGCCGAAAGTGGGAGATGAAAAACAGTATTTTCATCGGAAGTCGAAGGTTCATTATTTGCACTGTCTAGAACACAATTGACGTTATTACTGCATTTCTCAGCGTAGAAACTGTGATCTCCCTTTAATGGATCCATTTCTGCTTGAAATAACTCTAACTGAAAATCTTCCGTTTCATCAGCAATTTCAGTTTCTTCATATTCAGATTTGATTTCACTTTTCATTTCTTTTGTTATGCAGGATAGGGCAGTTGGTATTTCCGAACACGTTATTGTGGAAGTCTTCCTTTTCATATCTTCTGCACCTGCTGGGTGGAAAATGGAATTTCATGAATAGCATTAATTATGAGTATACACTGTCATAATAATAAAATTATAAGTAAGTGGTAATGTTAATATTAAGATGGTTTTACCCCTAGCGGTCGATACAACAATAAATACACAAATAAAGATTTTGGGAGATGTGGGAATCAAACCCGACGCCTCTCGCTTTCCGGACGAGCACCTTAGCCAAAACTTAGAGTATATAGTCCTTCCCTTTAG
>JAQIWE010005156.1:0-10175 GCA_034698565.1 Campodea plusiochaeta
CACATTCTGACAGAATTAAGTGATGTCATTAATTTACAATTTTTTCTTGAATTTTGTACTCAAGCCGAAACTCTCTAATGTCAAATGCAATATTTTAAATACTGATTAAAAACTTTGCGGTACTATAAAAAAATAGGCGCGACATCTCGGCATTCAACGTGTTAAAATCGTTTTGATACTGAACTACCAGAAGAAAAGCGTTAGTGGAATTCAATTCATTGTACACAATTAACGACTCAAATGCCATCTGCAGCTTCACAACTAACTTTGTTGTTGCTTGTCTTCATACTAACAAGGAAACTTTGTTTCAACAATCAATATGAGATCCTAACATTTCGAAAAGCATGGATGTACAAGACGAGAACATGCGACAAAAATGTTGTATAGGAAAGTATAGTAAAATGAATATGTATAGGAAAGTATAGTGAAAGGAATATATGAGGAATAATTGGTAATTCAAAATTAGTGAGGACAGAACTACCAAGTGGAATCTTGGGGGTTACAATACAATTTTAAAGTTTGCCATAATCAACATTTATTTAGTATTAAAAGTAGCTGTGCTGAGATTTGTTTGAACTTTTTAACGAGAAAATAGGAAACTTGAGAAAATCTTACGATAAACCCAAACGAATCAGTTGCGTGAAATGTTAAAATTTTACGTCGTAATATTTCGAATATTGGTACCAATAGTTAACTTTCTCAAACTTAGTTCATAGTCAAGCAATTCAAAATAAATAATTGATTTCATTTTCTTAAATTAGATCTATCTGTATAACCTATAACGCCAGTTTTTTAATTGAATCGTATTCTGAGTCGGAAGCTTCCTGTACAGGTACCGATATTCTTTTTCTGAAATCTTCTAACGGCGTGAAAATTCATTTAAAGATTGAGTTAAAGGATAACCAAATGAGTAGAAAATTTTAACAGACTATACAATATAATATCGTGATGAGAAAAGTAACTGTCATTATGCTCTGGGTGACCCTACCATTGAAATGTTTTTTGTGTGTGTTATTTAGTTAAATTAAACTTTTTAGTTTCTCCGTTTTTCTGGTAACTACTTTATAACATAACCTTATCATATTCGCCTAATGCAATTCTGCAGACTGTAACTTCAAAATGCATTATAATGAACTGTCGGTACGAATGTTAAGCAAACTTTGATATCCATTTAAATCGAATCGAGCAATGGTGTGAATGGTGATTTATGAAAGTAAACGTTCCGCCGAAATTCCGTGATTTCTCCTTCTAAGCAAGACGAAAAAAGTACCGGAACGTATATCAATTGATATAGTTTTAGTAAATCATCTTAAACTCATTTAACTTAAATATATAATCGAACATTTCTTGAACTACCTAAACTAACCTAAAACATGAGATCCATTATCGTAATTCTGTATGAGAGGTTATTTATTTCCCAATTAATGCAAAGCAGTTGTATTGTGTGAGTAATATAGTATTACAACTATTAGATCGGATTACATACACACCTGAAGTGAATCTATACATAAGAGGAGTCGCTTAATTACAAAAGGATTAATCTTAACCAATCAGCGACTACTATATTATATTTCAAAACATCATAAGAACATGCCAAAGCAGAAATCTTTGAAATGCAATAGCTAATAGTGTGCATTATAAAACAGTTTAAATTTCGACACCCTTTTGTGCTAAATATTGATTTTCTTAATTGGCATTATATGCATTTCGATAAATAATTTGCAATTACAAGTGCAATTTATAAATGCTTGGTTTTAGAGTGTCGAATTAATTATGTATTTAAAGCGGTGCTTATGTTACATAAAGAAATAATACATCATTATTTCATATTGAGTGGCGGGCAATTTGGCAGCTATAAAAGAATGTTCGGCGTACTTGAAATACTTTGGCGACATAAATATAGTGATACAATTATAATGGCTGCAAAATAGCAACATAAAATGTTAGTACGTAATAGAAAGTTACGGGAATATTAAAAATTCATTGCTCTCATTTTTCTTAACGTTTTTTCATATTATATTTACGAAGAAACCAAGTCTTGAAAACAAAAATACAAAAAGTTTGGAAGGGAAACATTAATTAGAAAAATAATTTTTTTTTCTTAATCAAGTTGAATATAAATTATAAACACAATTCAAAAGGATCTGCCTCTTTATTAGACAGGAATTAAGGCTAGTGAATAGTGGATATTTGAGCTACTGTGTAGAAATTACACTGACTAATCCAAAATAAAATTAATTCTTTTAATCAGTAAGAATAAAAGAAATTAACGCAACTTATACGCAATAATATCAGACATAGTCTCATTATTTAAATTTGGATATAACTACGGGTTCTCATCTGTATTCGAAAATTTAAATTCGAAACTACCGGTACTCTATTAGTGTTCGTTTTGTTTTTACATAAACTGCAAATTATCTTCAGGTAGTTACTTGGAGATTTAATTAGTAAGTAAAAATACAAATTCAGATAGAATGTCTTTGTTAATAATTTGTTGTTATTAATTTAACGAAGTAAATAATTAAATACCGGTAACGATAAAAAATTACTGTTGTAGTTTCATAGTTGAATGTCGTTGGTAAACATAAAGAAAACAATCTACTTTTTTTACTCTTACACAGGAAATTTGAAAACATCAGCTATTTTAATGTTTTAATTTCTTCAGCTGCCAGATACTTTGAACAAATACTAAACAGCATTCCGAAAATTTAAAGACATGATAATCAAATACCTTGGCTACATCCAAATTTATGCGAAACGCCAACAAGTTTTTTACACCAATTTTACGAGAGCAACCAATTGTTTGGAATACCTTGCAGTATTTCCTGTCAATATTTCTTCGCACCCCCCCTCCCCTCCCAACTACTTGAATCTGCTTTGTATGCAAGTATTTATTTTGTTGTTTGAAATAGGTAGTAAATACGACCATGGCCATGAAAAGAGTTGGTTTTGTAATGTAAATACGTGTGGATAATAAGGGAGCTTGTACGTTCTGACAGGCAGGATAGAGGATAGACTACCCATCGTAGCCTTTTGGCTCAATGCCAAATCTAGGACCCCCTTATGGGGAAAGAAATGGAAAGCGTCCGTTTCAATCTATCACTCATATATATGCATTGCACTTGAGAAATATTACTAGCATTCACAAAGTTGTATAGTGTGCCACTTAACTGCTTTTTATGAATCATTCTAAACAGAATCCCGACCCCAGGATAAGCTTTTTGAAATTTAAATGTTAAATTTTTGGTGCGTATTGCTTACAGTTTCTTCACTTTACTTTTCAAAGAAGTTTACAATTTCCAAGTCATTCAAAAGTAACACATCAACGACAATGTCTTCGTGTTTTGTCTGTGTCACCTTTGGTATAGGCTACTTGAACTTTTCTGAAGATGTGCACGCGGCTGTACTAAAAAGAAGAGAAGAGTGCACATTTCCAGAAGAGTTCAACTATACTCTTTTTGTCCAATATTAAATATTTTTCGTGGAATTCTATAACTTGTTCGTATATTTTTACAAACTACTAGAAATGGTCTGTAGATTAGTATCATTAAAATTATCACCAAAGCTCCGAATTTATGTAAATCATAAATAAACAATCGGTAACATTATTGTATGCATATTAATAAGTTAAAACATACTTTGTTGATGAATGCCATTTTGTATGGTAATCAGGTAACTTATGTAATCTTCAATACAATTGAATATGTTCTTTTGATTTTGCTTTTCTACTTCATCAACTTGAATTATTTAATATTTGCGTAGTTGGTAACACTAAACAACAGTAATGTTTGGATTTTAATCAAACTAAACTCTTTGTAGTAGAATCATTCATTTAATTATATCAGTAGGTCTAATAATTAAAAAGGTATACTAATCTGTTGGCGATGGAACTAAAGAATATCATTTGAAAGAAAAAAAAAATCATATTAATTTATCATAAAGTATTTCTCCTGCTTTTCTACTGTTTCTAAATATTATGACAGCAGAACGTACCTTCAAAAAATTATGAAATGCTGAAATCAAATGTTGAAAATAGAATATTTCACTGTTCATCTATAGTCACTGTACTACTATACTCTGTATAACAATGTGTAAGTACATTGTATTCATTTGTAGTTTTAGTAATTTTCAGATTCTTTTGTTCTGTGGTTCCTTTGCCGATCATTGATGCAACAAATTTTCTCCTTTCTACAGTATTTGCATAGGGATCAATGAAAATAAAATTATTATATATTCTATTGAGTTGTGATGTACTGTAATCATTATCCTTTGTTTTTTTTATGAAAGCACGAAACCCTTTTACGACATCTGAGTAATGTATGGTATATTATTTGTTAGTACCACAGGTCTTCGGTTACTATAAAGTTTCCAACAATTACAGTTCTCTGCATAATTTTAAACAAAAGAAACTGTGAAATAATTATCACTTCGCAAATTCTATAAATTATTTACTTTGTAGTTATTTAAAACTTTTTAATAATATATGTGGGAGTATAGCTTACGGTAGTTTATTTATGTTGGAGGTAGGATAATTATTACTGTTTTAGAGTTTGATTGTTATTGACGAACATATTTTGAACATATATTTTAGAAATTAAATAGGATGTTATTAATAATGGGGATTAATTTTATACCTATAAATTATAAGTGATTGTTTTAATACTGTCGGCGAATTAAAAGTGATAAAATATTTCGTGTCGTACTCCCATATGACTCAGTCCTTGAAAACAAATGTATTCTATTTATTTTCTATGTCAAATTGGAATTCCAGAAATTGTAACAACTTCACACCTACTGTTAATAATATATTTACAACTACAAAACTGCCGAAAAAGCATGTTGTTGATAATCCGTCAACAACAAACAGTAATATACAGACTATAAATCTATCTATAGCGGAGTTTGATAAATTAATTTCATGTCAACTAACAATAAAACAAAGAAGGGAGGGAGCTGTAGAAGCCAAGGGAGGATCATACAATAGTTTCGACACGTATATGACATTTCCATCTGTTTTCAGGCAAACCTATCGAGCCCCTACCTCATCCAGCGGCGCTCAATATGGGCTACCTCGTCTCCCCGTACCACTACACCAATGGAGCCGCATCAATACCTGTGGCAATGGTAAGTCCTTGTTTCATATAATCTTGTCAAATTGGGAAACCAAATGAAAGCAATCGGCGCCTAAAGTGAGATAAAAATGACTGCAAACATTTTAGCTTCCAACATCGGATGCTTTCGAGAGATACGTGAAGGATAAGGAACATTCTAGTGGCTTTTTTTGACAGTTTACTTTCATTTCAGACACTTCAAACTTGACAATACAACTTTAGGGACGAGACAAAAGCCTAATCATGTCATTTATTTTTTTGTTTCTTTCTATTTTTATGTTCGTTTGAAATTTAGCAATGAAAATGGTTTAGAGTTGAATGATATTACTATACGCTATTGTGGTTTTATAGATATGGTGAAGTTAACTGTCTCTTAGTAAGTGGGAGTAATTACTGCTTACAATGACTAATAAGGAAAATTATGAATCTTTTAAAGTATCGCTAAACAGAATAGCACGGATGCTGAACTGATTAGGATGTTTTGTCCACAGAGTAGTTAGAAAAGAGCTTCATATTTTTTTTATCTCTTTTCGGTAATAATTATTAGAGCACCGTATTTGATAGTAATATAGGTTGGAACGTTAATTATCACCTGGTATTTTTAAGGATAAATAACTTAGAAGTTCAACTGTCTAATTAGATGTCTTTTAAATTTTATCACCATATAATTTTTTCATTCGAGGTCAAATGATATCTAATTTTTAGTTGGAAAAAATTATTTCAGATTTTCAACTGAACTGTAAGTCACATCAGTAGATTAATTTTAAGCTCCTCATCACCTATTATTTCTTTCTTTTATTAGTAATAATACGGAGATCTGTTTTCGGAGTAATTTTTTTATATCTTAAGTATCTGAAAAGTTTAATATTGATCATTTAATAAATTAGCATTACTGATTATTTATATACAGAAACACGATAACTTAACGTATTAGAACTGCAAAATTAGTATTGCACACCTAACCTCATGCTAGTTTAAATTCCTTCCTGAACCTCGAACATAAATTAATTGTAAAATGTGATTCCATTTACTTTGTATACTATGTAAATTGTTAATTACATTGGTTGATACCTGTAAGATGTGATCCAAACTTATCGATATAATTTGATAGCTTTACGTAACACGATAATTGTTAGTTTATTCTGTTTTGAATCTTAAAAAGAAGAAGCCTACGCCCTAACGAAGCAGAAAAAAGTGAACAATCCTGTATTATTAAAGTGTTGGAGGATAATTAAATTTTTGTTAACGTTGCTGATTAGCATGCAGGGAGAAAGGGGGGGTACTGTGTTGAATACATATCTAAAGCACCTCATCATGTATTTCGTGAAGAGGAGAATGAGACGAATATTATTATCGACAGCTGAATATTATCACGAAACAAGGAATGGGAGGAGATATGACAAGTAGCTACCTTACGTGAGTGAGGGGGGTAAAACGCGGGAAATGTCTCTTTGTAAACTCAAACTTTTCCGGTTCCCTTTTTTCCCCTGATAGAGTAGGAGTTGTTCTGTCTTGTGTCTTATCTATTAAATTGCTCTGTTTGCTTACGAGAAAGACACGCAAAAAATGGGAAAATAATTCCACCTCGCTTACCGGAACCCCCCCTAAACGAGTTTAATCAAAAACGATATATTTGAATACACGGTAATTTTCGAACATGAGATTTTTGTTCGATTTACAGGCGAATTAAAGCGACATTATCCTATATACCAGTGGTTCCGATCTGTAGGGTATATGTGACGTAAAAAGGTAAACATACTGTGACAGGTTGTCAATATTGTTTGCATTTGGTCATTAGCTCTATCTCTTGTTGCAATTGTACATAGAGGACTTTTAGAATATTATGAAACATTTTTTATAGTATAGTATGAGTTATGGAGGGACTTCTGAGAGACATTTAGACGGTAGGAGGAGGGAGGGGGGGGGGAGGATGAATTAAATGGGGACACTTTTATAAATATTAATTTGGTCGGGTTCGTCTGTTTGATCTATTTGAAGATGTGACGGTTATGTAAAGACGATTTTAAAATATAAGAGAAGGTAATTTTATGGATTTTGTGTTCTTTTCTGATTAAACAATAATTTCATAAGAGATAAAACTCACAAATTTCAACTTTAGTCTAGATACGACTTTATTGATCTTGTGGTATTTTTAAATTTATACTTATACTTTTATTACGACTTGGAGCATTTGAAGGAATAAAATCATTATATCAGTTGCAATTTTTTTTTTTTTTTTGTAAAATGATCTGATGTGGTAGCTGCTTTACCAGAGAGAAGTTTCTTTATTCGAGCAATCTTTGCTGAAATTGTAAAATTACCGATTACTTATCGCAATTAAACCTGAACTAATGATAATTTTCACCACTTTTTTTTCTACCATAATTATCTCGCCCTATTGTATTATGATTACCTTTGATCTGAGTCCCTGAGAAAATCAATATTGTTACCATTCGTGTTGTGTACCTATATTTACTTGCAAACAGTTATTATTGCTAAACAAACAAACCAGAATTATAATTCACAACCCATCTATTCAAAATAACATTCTATATAGAAGATTGGAAAAATTCTTGCTATAAAAGTAAAGTAAAAGTTAGACGATAATAGATAAAATTTGGATTTTGGAAATGTAGCGAATTTTGGCTTGATTACATGGAAAATTAAATAATAGTGTTTGACGTTTTATTATAAAAAATAAGATAAATCTATTAATTTTGAGTTTATAAGTGAGATTTTCCGTTTAACAAAGTGGCTGTAGAGTTATAAGCCTTGTATGCTATATCTGATCTTACCGAGTTTTATTTAAGTCGACGGACTAAATCTGAAGTAAAAAGGTGAAGCCTGGGGAGTAATAATTTTCTTATAAATGTCATATTGGATTTTCTATCAGATTCACGTAGCTGTTACAAAACCATAACTACAGTACCCAATTTTACTCCCTTATTATTTATTACAAATCCCATTTCAGTTACCAATTTCAAGATAATTTCTTTACTTACATGTTCCATTGTTCTCAAGTTTGTATAATTCCCAAAATAATCTCTAATCTTGTCATACAAATGAACATCTTGCCGTCTTCTCTCCTCCGAACATAAAAAACCGTTCAAAACATTGAGTGGAAGAAAAGTAGTGTTTGAAAAAAACATTTTGTAATTTGTTGAATCGCCCTAATTATTTAGAGTTGTTTTTCTTTCCAACAAGTTGCATGTGTTCACTCGAAGAGAGAGAGAGAGTATGGGGTGTGTCGAAAACTGATGGAAGTTTATCCATTACGATCACAAAATAACAAAACTTACGACAGTTTTTAAAAAATAGGCCTACTTGTTTGTAGCACTAGTAGACATCCACCCCCCTTGTTCTTTTTTGTGTGTGTATTTAGCTTGAGGGGAAAAGGAGAGGGAGAAATAACCTTGGAGGGTAGAATGGAGAGCTGATAATGTTTGAGGGTGATTTACTCTTTTACTATCCTGAGCTTTCTTGTAGAATCTTTTTTTCTTCTTTCTAACAGCGTCACCCTCACTCTAACTTGTCAAACTGGACAATTAAATACAACTACAAAGTTGTCTTTTTTAGATCGCGACCATTCATTATTGCGATAGAAATTTCTTTCCCACTTGAGGTTACTTTTTTTTGTTTCCTTCAAAGTGAATAATTACGTGTTGTTTGGAAAAAATCTCTGAGCGATTAGGGGAAGAAGTGATGACTTTTATTAATTTTTCTATAGCAGAACAAATAACTGCTATTAGAGAGAAACCAATTTTTGTTAAAAAAATAATAAAAAAAGAAGTTTTTATATATAATTTTATTACCCCTTATAAAATTCTATTGTGGGGCGTTAACTTCTGTAAAAGGAAAATAACCTGTAAGATACAGTAGTTCGTTTTCTTTAAATTTCAATTAAAATTATGCTATAGTCCTCTGAATTTAATATTTTAAATTAGAGCATTATTAATATTCAGAATTCAATTATACGTTCTGAACTTACACTCTCGATAGATAGATATTTTTTGTAATAACCGATTATAATTAGAAGAAAGGGTGGAAGTGATTTATGATTTATCCTAATAGGAATAACCTTCTCACTTTGGTACAGATTCTTGTTGTTAAATACATTTGACGTGGTTCTAATTTAAGGTTAAGATTAAGCGATAACAAATAAGTGCTTGTAGATGTTTAGTTCCGCGAGTATAACGCACTGGCCTTTTTGGAGGATGGCTTTTTCTTTGTGTCAAAGAAAACAAGTTGAATGGTGCGGTTTGAAAGCGACCCCAACCCCCCACTAACGGAAAGGAAGTAATTTTTTCCTTATGTCAACCAAATGTGTCCGAATTCTTGCTCTACAAGACAACACAATTTTTAGGAGGGTAGGGCCCGACCACCCACTTGTTGATTAGCACGTTGTATTAAAAAAAATGACATCGTTTAGAACTGTTTTTTTACTTAGGGTGGGGGAGGGTAAATATGAGCCAAAAACAAAACTTTTGTTATAACTTTTGTTGTAATTGATAGATTTGTGGGGAAAGAGGTTAAACTAATGTTAATTTGGATTATCTTTCTGATTCTGCAGATGATTTCCACTTAATAAGTCTCTATTGACTGGGAAAAAATAAAAACACTGGCTCATATTTAACCTCCAAAAGGTAAAATATGAGCCACTGAAGGGGTAAAAATGAGCCACCCTATTATCTCAGCACCTGTTCACAGTAGCAGCTTGTGAGGTGAAAAATGAGCCAGAGCATGAAAAATATGAACCATTGATATTTTTGAATAGTTGATAGGTTCAACACAAATGAAATTAAAAATTAAAGTGTGAAGCATTCTGTGATGCTTCTTTTTTATGTAATTTTGATGATGATTTTTTTAAACTTGAAAAGATGCTAAATTATGATCTTTTGTTATTAAAATTATGGTTTTAGACCTAAAAGTGTAAAAAAAAATCAGGAACATTTTTTTTACTTTTTTTACTTGGTTATCTCACAGGAACAAGAAAATACGTGAAAAATACATAGGTCTACGCTACATCAAAGGCATTTTTACTAGAAATTATTAAACACAGGACAT